>APFE030167829.1:100752-140770 GCA_000404065.3 Pinus taeda
TATATATATAGTTTCAATTTTTTGATGCTTGATTTTATTGTGATGAATGAATGATGTGCCAGTCTAATGCTTGAATGGCAATAGAATCAGCTAACCAATTATGAGATCTTGGAATGTGAAAATAATTAATGTAAGTAAATGAACTTTGCAATAACCTCACCTTTAAATACTGGTGATATAAACATGGATCCCTTACCAAATAAATGTTATTCAATTGTGACACCATCAATTGTGAATCAAGATAGACTATCAACGAATTGATTCCATAAGAAATTGCTTCAGATAGTAAATTAATAACGACAATATACTCAGCCATATTATTTGGAGTGGGACCAATGCATACTCCCTTTGACACCATCAACTGACTAGTTGGATAGTAGATTACCCAAGCTGTGGAAGCGAGGTTCCGAGTGAGCTGACTAGCACCATCGACGAATCCAACATATAACAAGTCATCCATCAACACCTGCCATAGCAGACCAAAAAGTGTTGATATCAAAAAAATCTTGATGAGATATGTACAAAAATACAAAATGTACAAAGAAGTAATTGCCTAGCTACTACTTAAGCAAAGTACTTCTTAAGGTAGAGCCCATTTCGGGGCTCTGCCAACATGTTTCCTTCAAATTTGACTAACTCATACACCCCTTTTTCTAAAACTCGTTTAATTATAAAGGGACCGTACCACATAGACTTGAACTTGCCTGCCCCCAAGGCATCCTTATCTTGGTCATAGACCTTCAGAAAAGGCTTGAGGACGGACAACTTTATCGTACTAAGTTTTAACCCTTTTCTTATCAGCCTCATTGATTGTGGTGGCATCTCGACTCTACTCATCGAAATGTTCCAAATGAATGAGGCACTCTTTGAGACTAGAGGTATCTGGAAGGAGCTCAACAACTAACTTAAGAGATGGAATTTCAAATTCAACAAGGAAGATAGATTCCAACCCATAAACTAGCTAAAAAGGTGTAAAACCTGTAGCAGTCTTTACAGAGGTTCGGTATGCCCAAAGAGCCGGATACAACATAAGATGCCAACTTGACCGATTTTCGTCGATCATCCTTTACAAGATCGTCTTAAGGGTTTTGTTCATAGCCTCGACCTGTCCATTGGCCTGAGGATAATATGGAGATGAGTGCTCCTGCCGGAAACCCAATTTAAGAGCCAATTCAGGCATTAGTTGGTTTTGGAAATGACTACCATGGTCAGTGACAATCTCTCTCGGGATACCGAACCTTGAGATAATCTGATTAAAAAGGAACAATGTCGCTATTTCACTATCATTTTTATAAGTGGGCATGGCCTCAGCCCACTTCATGAAGTAGTCTATGGCCACGATAATGTACTTGTGATTCATTGCTAAAGGTGGATTACAAGTTGTAAAATAAATAACTCACTTAGTAAAAGGACGGACAGTGACAACGGGAAAGAGAGGAGTTGGATATGCGCACATCTTCCGAGTATAAACTTGACAGGGATGACAGTGTTTGACTGCTTCAACACAATCTTTGAAGAGCGAAGGCCAAAAGTAGCCGACACACAAGATATGCTAGGTTGTAGCAAACCCTGAAAGATGACCACCACAAGCTTCACTGTGGCAATCATTGAGCACTGATTGTGCTTCCTCTAAGGTTAAACAACGCTAAAGGATTGAATCAACCCCTCGATGATATAATGTATCACCAATGATGACATAGTTATTAGCCAGGTGACATAATTTTCGGCGTTCATCCTTAGAGAAAGTAGAGGAAAACATCGAAGTTTGGAGATAGACAATGATATCTCCATACCAAGGGTCGAGTGAGGAGATGAGGAATAGATGTTCGTCAGAAAAAAATTCCTCATAAATAGTATTGTCTCCACAAGGCAGCTCAGAAATTAACTCCGCAAAAACCATAGATTTCTTAGACTTGGCAAACAAGAACTTGAGATCAAATTCTTGTAAAATGATGATCCATCGATTGTATTTGCCCCCAATCACTCACCTACTGAGGACAAATTGGAATGGATTGACTATTGCTAAGACAAAAGTTTTGTGTAGCAAGATATAATGATGGAGCCATTGGACAGAATGGACAACTGCCAAAGCCAACTTCTCAACATGAGAATAGTGAAGTTTAGGACCTACTGAGCCTTGGCTCAAGTAATAAATTAGATGCTCCATGAGAGCATCATCTTTTGGAATGAGAACCATACCAATGGTTGATTCTATAGCAACGAGATATAAAAGGAAATCCCTACCATAATTTGCTGGACTCAAAAGCGGGGCAGAGACTAATGTTTTTTTCAAGGCATCAAATGACCACTGCACAAAGTCATCCCATACGAATGGAACTCCTTTCTGTAGCAACTGCATAAACCCTTTAGTGATCTCGACATAATTCGCTATAAACAGTCTTAAGAAATTAGCTTCCCCTTGAAGACTTTGAAGTTGTCTAATTGAGGACAGGAGAGGCAACTGAATTATTGTCTCTGCCTTCAAGGGATCAACTTGAATCCCTTTAGTTGACACAATGAACCCTAATAACCAACCAGTTGTAACTGAGAAAATGCACTTATTGGGATTCAACCGGATCATGTAAAACTGACATCGCTCAAAAACCAATCAAAGGTGAGTAGGATGATCAATTCTCTTTCAAGAACGAACAGCTAAATCATCCAAGTATGCTTCGATGATATGTTTGATGTCATGGAAAGCATATGACATGGCCCGCTGGAAGGTGTCTCCAACATTTTTAAGACCAAAAGGAATCTTTCTATATGCAAAGGTACCCCAAGGACATATAAAAGCTATCTTATGCTGATCTTCAGGATGATTAGAGATCTGATTATAACTGGAAAAATGTCCATGAAGGAGAAAATCTCATTACCTGCACATTCGTCAATAATCTGATCAATAAATGGCGTGGGGTAATTATCTTTGGGACAAGCTTTCTGTAGGTCTCTAAAGTCAATGCATACTCAGATTTTTCCTTGCTTTTTATCTACAGGGACTGGATTAGAAACCCAATCCGTAAGAGGAACATGGTATATAAAACCTGCCTTGAGCAGCTTCTCTACTTCAGCCTTAATAGCTGTTGCTTTCCTAGGATTAACTGGCCAAAGCTTTTGATGAATCGGCTTAGCATTTTCATACATCTTGATCTCATGTTGAATTATGGATGGATCAATGCCAAGCATTTCTTCATAAGACCAAGCGAATACATCTCGAAATTCCTTAAAAAGGTTTGTGTAATTTTGAATTTTTTCAAGGGAACATTCGGCTTCGATGAAGAGATTCTCAATCATGTCAGGGTTCCTAGAGATGTTTATAGATATCATTTTTGAAATCACTAACATATTATCTTCGGCATGAAAGTGTGTTGGAGCCAAAGGAATTAATACCGTACAAACATCACTAGTAAATGGCTCAGAGAACCTAGATTCTACTTCCTGCAACAGAGGAAGAAAATATGGACGATGGTGTAGGTCTTCCCAAGGTTGATATACACCCATCATTACTTCTAGATTTTCTTCCTCAGATGGTAAAACTGTATCTAAGCAGTCCATAGCGGAGGTAGAATCAAGGGTCCAAGCTGGGGCCACATCACCATCTAACTCGTCCTCAGAGAAAGGAGTATAATGCTTGTTCGCAAAATTGATGATAGACTGATATCTAAGCTCTGCTACAAACATAGGAAATGCCATTCCACCAACTTGTCCTTCATCTAATGTGGTCGTAGGTGAAGGAAAGGTCCAAGGTTCTAAAAAATAATGAGTCTAGAAGAACTCTTCCCGTGAAGACTCCTTGGATGATGCAATGACATTGATTCTAGCGATAGGAGAGAGAAAATCAAAAGTAACCATCAATGAAGAATACATCCCAACTCCTAAATTCTCAGTAGCTGGATGAAGTTTATCCACTAAGGGAGCGGTAGAATCCAAAGTTGCTCAAGGATTAATTGGAGAATAACATAGTTGATCAAGCTTAACAATTTTCCCCTCATGAGGAAAGAAAATGACATGAAACAGAGTCGAAACAACGACATCCATTTCATATACCCAATTCCTTCCTAAGAGGAGATTATAATCTAGGTTAGCATTAATGACTTCTACTTCGATATTGATGACCTTTCTTGCAACACATTTGGGAAAGGCCAGGATAATCCCATGTGGCTAATGAGAATGCCCATCAAACGTTGTCAGGAGGGTAGGTGAAGGAACAGTTGAAGGCGATCCGATGACCTTCCAACATGACATCGACATGACGCACGTGGAAGCTCCTTCATCAATAACGGTTTGAAAAATGTTAATTTTCTAGTATGTAGACTTTATTTGAAAATTCATGTGATGAGGGAGTCACTTTTTGACATTACGCATGTCGAAAGTGAGCACTAAAGAGTTATTTGGATCAACTGCCCATATCGTCGAAAGCAAAGAACTTCATTGAGCTAGACACAATTGGCGAACCTCTAAAGTGGACATAGCACATAGACTATGAGCCAGATCCTCAACAATGGAGTAATTCTAGGCGGCCCTAGCATTAGGATTGATAGTTGCTCGCTTAGTGAAACCTTTCAGTATCCATGGTATAGTCTCAACAAAGGGTCTCTCAATATGAAGGTTAGTATTTCCGAGAGCAATTTTTTCCTTGGATGTCTTAGCTTCACCATAATCACGTGACTGAGTGGCCACATGGACATTAGAACCCATCATGAAAACATTTAATGATTTCTCCCCTTCCTGTTTGCCCCCTGCAGAGGTACGAGGATTTGAATTTGTACCAGCAAGCATCTACTACCCTTGGGGAAAAGGGTTGGTTAACATAGCTTGAGAGCTAGAAGTCCCTTGTTGCCCTAACAAGTGCTGAGCGTCTTGAATATTTGGGCAGAGATGAGTTAAATGGTCTCCACTGCATAGCTTGCATGGAAACTTTAATTTCTTTCTAGACTCATTTCCACCACCACGAACATTATTTCCAGGTTTATTTGTGTCAGCCTTCCCATCTTGACTCTTTTTCTTACCTTGTCCTTTTTCTTTGCCATTGGAATTTTGATTTTCTTTGGGGTTGGATGATTGGATGGCATTAACAAAAGAGGGTTGAGAAGATGAAGGGTTAGATGATGTGACCTTATTGGTAGGAGCAATTTGTAAAGACAACTGCTGCAATTGGCTCAACAGGTTCACCGCATTTGTGTCTATGGATCCAACAATACCATCCGCATGGGGACCTGGCTTTGACTTGGCTATATCAACCTTAGTCCCTGGAGCATCAGGCAAGATTTTTTGTAGAATCCCACACTAAGAGTAAATCAATTCTAACTGTTGGGCCCTAAATATAGCTTGCTCTTTAGAATAGACTACGGACAGAGAGACATCCTTAGAGATCTCAGGTTGTAAGGATTTCAAAAACCATTTGAGACAGTATTCTAAAGTAATTTTGGCTTTAATGAGCCTCTTTATCCATATCCATTCCTGAATATGATCAGAAATGTGAGTTTCTATATCCTAACGAAAATTGGCCAAAAGTTTAGTTCTGGCATCATAACGAATGGGCAACTGGAAATGATTTAAGAAAATGTTAGCCAATTCAGCGAAAGATGTAAAGCTGCCCCCTGGCAACTCTATATGCCACTTGGCTGCATTGCTAGTTAAGGTGTATCGAAAGAGTCTCAACCTACCAAATGATCGATGAGGGAGTTTGATGAGCACCACAAATGGAATGTGGTTACATGGTCTCCTCAGTCTTCACCTCCCTTCTCCTTTAACATTGGAATGTACAATGGGAGTTTGGTTGGGATTAGAGGCCAGACCGAATTGTATTTGATTGGATCATTTGTCAATTTTGTGAGATCTGGAAAATTCAACGTTGCCAGAAAAGGAAGCCTAGGAGGACCTTGGGTATTCCACCCAGATTGGGTAGATTTCCCATAGTTCTGAAAATATTGGCTGGGATTTTGTAAGGTACCAAGCTCCCTGAGGTAACCAGTAGAACCAGTTGAACCAAAAGGCGAACCTTGTGATCTAGCAAAACTCAGAGTTTGACCAACTCTAGCTGAAGAACCTCCATAACTGGCAAGCTCCCTCCTAAAGGATTATAAGGAGTTGATAACCCCTGATAAGGATTCCAAGAAGAATCTAATGGAGAAATACGTCGAAAGAAACTAACTATGAAGTATGACCTATTTCCTTGTTGGCTGAAAAATGGATTCGCAGTTCCTATGCCACTAACCGCAAGGTTAGTCCAACCTTGAGAGGGATTGTTGCCCTATCCTGTAGAAGAAAAAGGCATAGATCCTATAATCAGGTTGGAATGTGGTATATGACCACTTCCAAAAGGAAAACCCTAAAATGAAGCCGACCCACCCATCATGGATGTGAAGGCACTAAATGAAACTAAAGGAATACCCTGTGAATGGGTGCCAAATGGGAAAAATCCAGAACTAGATGCATTGGCTTGGGAATTTCCACTCGTAGAAGGAATGGAGGTAGACCCAACTAAGGATGTGCTAGCAAAAGACCCAAATAAAGATACAGAGGGGATGGAAATAGTTCCTCCTCATTGTATTGATGTTGGAGTCTGCATGGTTGTAGCACTTGTGGTAGAAGCCATGCTTCTAGTGGTGATCATCGAAGGTAAGCATGTAATATGACCTGGACTTGATGGTCTATGCATCAGAGTCCCAACGTATTGTAATACGTATGGATGACTAGAAGGTAGAGGAGAATTTGGAGGCACTAACGACTCTGGGAGTTCTTCTACCTCAATGTTATCTTTTGATTGAAAAAGAACTCGATAAAGAACTGGGGTGTTCCTCTCTAGTTCTGTGGATGTACCAGGTCTATCCTAAACACTAATTCCCCCGAGGGGAGGATCAATCCCCGATGTACCGACTGCCATGGGATGAAACCCACTGGCAGTATTACCTCTGCACCTTCCACTAGAAGGCTCTAAACTTGGTGGTGAAATACCATGAAGTCTTTGAGACCGTTTAGGCGATCGGTTAGCCACTTTGAATTTTTATTAAGATCTAATTAAATACTCAAGAAAAAATGAAAGCTAGGCCAACTAAGAGCACAAAGCACACACTAAAAATTCCCTAAAAGATTCCAGCCAGTCAAACAACTTTCAAGTATTTTCGGTCCAGGTGATGAGGACCACACACTAAAATACAAGAAAGTGAAGTAAGGGGCCTTTTGAAGATAGTCTAGGATAATGACGATCCAGTCATACCAGTGAAGGTAATAGAGGAAGTTACGCTGACCTCCTAAAAATAGCCTGTGTCAGAGCAAGCTCCCAAGCTTCACAAGGGTGCCCTCTAGAAGTACCGTTGAGAGTGATACAACATTGACCTTAGGTGCCACGGGATTCCCCTCCGCAGCCACCTATGTAGATCCCTAGGAGAAGCAACTAAGGTTACCAATTTGTGTCAGAAGCCAAGTGGAATAGTCTTGAGGTAAGATCTAACAAGTAGGAGAGGGGGTATCTCTCTTCCTTAATTTCAAAAACCCTCGTGCTTAACTCCCAGATCCAGAGCTTTCCTGGTCTCCCTAACGCTATTGGATTTGCACTCACTATTCAGACTTCTATGTTTGATAGTTTGAAATGGCCTTGGAGAGTTTTTTCTCCAGACACCTTATCCAAGGCCCTAAAATATCCTAAAACTTGTTGGTGTGTCTAAATTGACAATATATATATAAAAGTTCTAGTATATTTTAATTTGTGCTTGTTTTTAAATAAGTTGTTCTTAAGTCAAGGGATAAGCAGAAATGAAACTTGTGGTGTTTTTCGACGCAAAATAAATTAATAAAAACCAAACTATATGCAAATTCACTCGTTTCATTCTTCAATGAAAGAAATTTCTACTAGGTTCTAAGGAACTTCTAAGAAAGCAATAATTTTTTCTTCCTTTCTTTTAACAAGCTTCACACTCACAAAAATTAACAAAACTATGGATGCCCTAAAAAGATGCACAAACTATCCTAATGCAATGAGTATATGTTGATGCAAAAATTAAGACTACTCTAAATCAAAGAATGAAAGTAACTTGCTTATCACTTCTAATTAGCCACTTAAGATGTTTAGATAGAATATAAGTTGCTAATGCCCATTTTCGTCCAAACACTACAAGAAAATCACAAGACAAAAAAAAATGCATTTTCACTCGCAAAAAGAAACTAAATCAAAAAAAGGCCAAAGAAAGAAAAAACCAAGTTTTCAAGAAGTTTTCTTCAAAAACAAAAACAAACAAAGACTATTGAAAAGTGCTCTAAATACTATAGAAAACTTTGAGACCGAAGAATAGGCAACAAAAACACTTTGCAAGTTATCAACTCAAAATGGGTGAAAACTCAACAAAATAGGTGTTTTAAGATGCTCTCAATGACCAAAAAGTCGCAAAAAGAGTTTGGTGATAATGATCAAAATATCAAGAAAGGAAACTCTCAAAATCGTCATTCAACAACTTTCAAAAGCAAGAAAAGCAAGAAGGTCACAAATATAAAGTTCACCACAAAGATTGAAAACAATCTTTGTGCTCTGGAAGACCAGAACAACCAAGATTCTCATAGAGAAATCTCTTGTGCTTGAACACAAATTATGACACTTGCAACAAAAACAAAACAAGACGAAAATTTTCCACAAATGGAGAGAATTCAAAACCGGAAACTTGCTGTAAAAACAAAGACTAAAAACCAAACTTGACTGCTCAGGAAAAACTTAGATTAGCAAACAAATTTACTGAACAAGAAAGGTTTGCAAAAATCTTGTAAAATTAGGGTATACGCGACTATGTCAATGCACAACTACGTGTATATATGATTCAGCCCAAAGAAACCTATGTATACGTGGGTTCATATGGGGAAACTTGCATACATATGCCTCTATAACCTAGCAAAACTGCATATATAACAGTTCACAAGAAATAGCAAAAAGGGGTTCTGAAGAAACTGATCAGACTTAAAGTTTGAATTCCTATAGGGGCAGACAACTTAGTTATAGAAAGAAAATCAAAGTCTGAGCCCTAATTGGCTTAAATTAACCTAAACTAGGAACAATAATACTGTTGGTCCTAGCGGAGTCACCAATTTTGTTGAGGGACAAAGTCCCCTAGGGTTTTGGGTCAATACCCTAGCAGAGCGGGGGTTATCTACAATGAAAAACAAGCATTCCACACAACCATGATACTAATATAAGCAAACTACACGAAGAGAGGTGCACCTGGGGGTCCTTCGTTCAGGTAGATCCAGCCTAGGTCCAAACCATCTTGGAGTTCCCTTCAATCCTTCGGCTTGAAAAATAACTAATTTAAAGAAGCATAGCAGTATATGGACCAAGCATCATAAATAAATCAACTTCATAGCATATTGGAAGGTATTTAGTTATATAATTGAAACAACTATTCATATGCAAACCATAATAACAACATCATAAGCATGAAGAAGATTGATTTTGAGAACAAGACAAATGTTTCTTTTTTACAGATAACTAAACTAAAACAAGGAATGATATCACCTGAATCTTCCTCTCGCAAGCTCCAAGTGGAACAATCCTTCGGATTTGTCCAATCCGAAGCCTTCAAAAAGCTCCTTCCATGACTCGCACAAGGATATCTCAACTAATGAAAAGACATCATAACTCAAGGAAACAAGGGTTTCCTATAATGGGGGAAGTGAAGGAAGCAAAAGGATCTTCAGACCTAATTAGGGATAATCTCAACAGAGTGACTTTTCTCTCTATTCTCTCCTCCTTTAGACCTTCCCATTGAAGCCTTTTTATACTTCTCCCAAAGTAGTTTTTTAGTTGGGAATTCATTGGGAACAATTGGGCCACTGGCACTGATAGGTAATCAATAGGTAAAACCTGTGATCTCCACCCGAAATTAAGAAGATTTAATTTTTTAAAGTGTTTTAAGATATATATGTGGGTTGGGTATACATAGATCCACGTACACATGCATTTAGCTTAGGGAAATGCCACGTACAGGGAGTAAAACATTGTTTTTTAAGTATTTTGACCAGGTCTGAAAAGAGGGGTTGCCCTAGGCTGTGAGTGCAACATCACAAACATCAAGAGTGAGATTTCGAGCTATAACACACTTGCAACCATCACTTGACACTCTGGTGCTAGATATAGGAAGCAATTCAACTCCTTGGCTATCTTACAATGGATAAAATTATGGGTACTTCCCAAATAAGTCAACACTATTACCCTTTTCTTATTGATATGTCCTTCTATCTTGATTGTTTGAGGACTAGTAATTTTGGCCAATGCATTACAAGATATGGTTGGATTAATTTCTTCTTTCTCTAGGGTTTGTTCCTAGTGTATATCCACTTCTTTTGATGTTTCTTGTTCCTTTTCTTCCTGCTCTTCACAATCTATGTAAAATAATTTCTTGTTAGCACACTTATGACCTTTAGTGTATTTGCTATCACAACTGTAACAAATCCCCTTTGCTCTTTTCTCTTCCAATTGTTGTGGTGTCAACGTTGTAGGTTGTGGAAGGATAGGGGCAACAACACTTCCATATTTATAATTGTGAGTGGTAGGCTTCCTTGTTTCCATAATTTTGCTTTCCATTTTTCTTGCCAACCTGAATGCCTTCTCTAATGAATTAGGTTCCCAAGGGCAGACCTAATGTTGGATGTTATCCTTTAAAGTCTGTATGAACACATCAATCCTATACTCCTCTGGAATATCTTTTACCCTTATATTCAATTTTTGGAAGACCTCAATGTGCTCCATCATTGAACCCTTTTGTTTGAGACTTATCAATTGGATAAAAAAAAATGTTTCTTTCTGTATCCTCATAATGTGCTATCATTTAATTTGTAAAAATTGCCCAAGTGACAATTTGTTTATGAGAGAAAATCTATCGACACCATACAAACTTATTTGGTTCAAAATATAAAGTTGCAATGTGTACCTTTTGTGTGTTTTGCACATTATGGAGATCGAAATATTGGTCCATCTGTAGTATCCATTTTATGGGATGATTGCCATCAAAATTTCTCATATCTATCTTTGGAACATGGTGGGTCTTTGATCCAACATTAGAGTCTATTAAATCATTATTAACATTTGCTTTGTTCTCATCATGAGTTTCCTTTACTACCCTTTCAATTTTAGTAAGCATTTCTTGTAGAAACTTTGTGAAATTTGTATTCAATTCTTGTATGTTGCCTTTAAGTTTTTCTTCTAAACCATCCTTCTTAGCTTCCAGACCTTTCTTTAAACCATCCATATTAGATTCCATGCCATCCATCTTAGCTTCCACGTCATTCATATTAGCTTCTATGCCTTTATTTAAACCATCCATCTTAGCTTTTGTTACTTTTTGTGAGAGTGAATTTTGTTGCACCTGGTCTCGTAATTTTGATATATCATGTTCCATTTCTTCCTCTTCTTCATGAGTCATGATAAATATTTCAGGTTGCTTACTAGGTGTTTCCATTTTATTTCTTTGGAGCATCAATTAATGATAATTATGCTTCACTATGACCTTTGAATTCCTCTAAACTAATTTTTCAAACCAAACTTATGCAAAATTTAAAAAAAACTACACACATTTTTTCACTTTGTAGGAGCTTGATATTGTATCTGGCTCTAAAATTTTGGATCTCCAAGGTCTGAAATTTTGAATTGTGGCATCCCTTTGAGTCCTCTTTCCAATGCCACAAATCTAATTGAAATTGGCTTATCCAAGAAAGTGTTATCCCTAATATCCCAAGATGACCTGATTATACACTTTTTCAGTAGAGCAAACTTGTACAAAGTACCCCGTGTCACTGTTTCACTCTTCAGACCTAAAAGTAATGTGTAAAATATTAAAGTCTGTCCTCTTTCTATAACTTCTGATGACAATTCAATTTGACACTCAGAGAGAACGTTATGACGATTTTCCCAAGTTCACATGTTTGGGATGTAATTCGAGAGCCTACAAAAGCCTTAAATTCCTTGGATTATATCTCAAAAAATGTATCAAGACAAGATGTGAAATTTGTACCCAAGGATCATTGCGATTTCCTCTCAAATGGGTTATTCTTTTAGCATCTGAACAGTCACATAAAAAATGTTATAGTGAGCATTCCATGATAAACTGTTTTGGAGCAGAGAAACCCTAGAATCCAAAGCTCTGATACCAAATGTTACGAAACCAACTCACAAAAAGATAGAAAAGATAGTCAACGACTTAGAAATCAACCTCTTTGAGGGGGAAACCTCCTTTACATTACACAAATGAACAATTATTGGATGATACAAATGAAAAAACCTATTTTCTATATATAGGAGTCTAAGGGATCACAATATAATCAAAGCTGACATAAAAATAATAATATAAGGGCGCAAAAATAACAATAGTGGGCTTCTATGGGGCACAATAATAACAATATGGGGACAATAAGGGTACAACAAAAAAATAAGGGCTACAGTAACAATAGTAATGGGGGAACCACTACTATTTTAGGGACCTAAGATGGTATGCATTATGACTTACCATGAAATTAATCCTTGAGTGGTGTGAAGTCCTCTCTCTAAATCCTAGCCTATGGCCAGACACCAAGAGGAAGGAGAGTATATTTGATAACAATGATTAGAGGAATGAGGCATTAAGCCTCATAATTATTTTGTTGGGGAAAATGATTTTAAAGAGGAATGAAAAGGGTGTAAACGAAAAAAAAACAAAGTGAAGGAGTAAGTCTTACTTGATATTATATGTGCACAATTGTATGGAATGGTTGTACAATTTGTGTTGAGTGTAAGGATCAATTGGTTGGGTTATCACTTTCTTACATGATGATAACTAGTATGATGATAGAAATGAATTTATAGAGCTGGGTAAGTGGAATTTTATAGCCTTTTTTAGGTAGAACACATGAAAAATGAGGCAAACAATGCCTTGAATCTCATCAAAGGTAAAAATAATTTTGTTGTCATATGTCATTATGATGTCTTTACCCTCTATTATCACTAGGTTAGATAGGCTGATTTTTGTCAACCTCCAACCAAGAGTAACTATTTCAAACCACTTGTAGCTAGAAGTTAGGCCTTCTATTATGAGAGGGTTTGCTCAAGGAAAACTAGATAATATTCTAAATAAAACTCAATTTCAGATGGCTAACTTTGGATTTTTTTATGATTTCTTGCAGGTGAAAGAAAGTGCGATATTCACTACCATTGGGCATGGAGTCAAAAGAAAACTAAATTACAGACAAACATTGTTTTGTGGAAGTTGAGGCATATTTGGCTTACTAATATGAATATGGACATTTATAGTTAGCCACAAAAAATTGAAGGAAGTTAGTGCAGTATAATATTGAATTCGAAGTAAGAAAATAACCTATGAAAACTAATAACAACATAAAAGTATGATGAGATAGAACTAAAATAAAAAATGAATCTCAGGTTAAAAGTAGAGTATTGTTGCAACTGTACTTTTTATTAACTGGAAAAAATATAGAAAAGTGGTCTTTTCACATCATCGATCCCCCATCCCTTCAAAATGAAAATGTTCTACATATATAGAGTGAGGTCTCCATTTAATAAGCTACCACCTAGGCTAGACACAATGCATAACTAGGAGACCTAATTATATTTGACTAACAAAACATTGACCCTTTATAGGGATATTTATATTTTAATACAGCTTGAATTCAAATAGGATTCTATCTATTTATGAGCCCATAAATATTATGTTGTTGAACCTTGTCGAATCCAACCAAATGATGAGTGTGGCGGATTGATGATGTGCTCTTTCCATGTGGATGTGTTGACTTAGTCAGCTTTGTTAACATGGACCTCCACCAAGTTGAATTTCAAAATTTCTACATCAAATCTCGCTAAGAAACATTCTAAACAATAGGCCTCAAAGATAAATTTGTATCTTTCAAACCTTGATATTTGTGTAAAAATGGATATATGCTTTTGTATATGCGCCCATGCTAAAACAAAACCTCCTTCATATTTCAATAATTCATTTCCATTTGGTCATAAAGTGAGCTTGAATTTGACTACTAAAACATTCATTTCGAGAAATTATTTAATGCAATTTTGGTAGCAACTTTCAAAAAAACACAATTATGCTAGCTATTTGACCTTTCTGAGAGTGTTGAAGTCTTCATTGATGTTTATTAGCTAAACACATGCCATTTACACTCCCTTATATAAGGTTTAAACTTTCTTCTTCCTTCATTAAAAGCTACAACAATTTCATAGCAAATATTCACTTTCAATATGGGGAGTTGCTACGAAATTTGAATTTTCTGCTGACATATCTTCCTAAAAAATAGGAGTCCTTTGTGTGATGATGTGGAAAATCCTATGAATTAAAACCCATCTATTTTCCTCATTGTTTTATGCCCAAGAATTTCCAAACACACAGGAAAAAAAAAAAAAAAAAAAAATTGACAGTTCCTAGCAAACTTAAGTAGCAAATTAAAAAAACACCTTTCTGCTACCCCTCCTCTCCTTTAACAAGTTCTGAGGTCTCCCTTTATGTTCTTAAGCTAAATACATGGCCTTACAAATACATTTGTTGTGTTTTTAGCTTTTCTTATCCTCCATGAAAAGCTACAATAGTTTCGTAGCAAAAAATTGGCTTTACTATGGGGAGTCGCTATGAAACTATGTATTTCTGAGTTTTTTTATTTTCATGTTTTTTCTAATAGCATGTATAAACCTGTATAGTACTGAAATTATTAGTTAAACATAGTATAGGAAAAATTTATGGATGTTACCATTTCCAAGGGGTGATCTCCACTTCAACAAGTCTTCAAATTTCTTGATACTCAAATATACTTGTGATAACATTGGCTCTAGTTGAGGATGTTTTCCCCCCTACGGGGCAGAAAAGAGAATGTCCTGATGATGGATCCTGATTGGGATTTGAAACGTTGATTAAAGAAATGGTTAATACTGTGGGTTCTCCGGCTTCTAATTCAAAAGATTTAAACCACAGAGGTCTTAAATCCAGAAAGAAGCTCCATTACCTGACCATTGGGTTGATCCCAATTTCAAGACTACATTCAAATCCACTCACGAAACTAAAAAGAAAACTGCAAACCAACTAGAAACCAACTACTACTACTGCAATATGATATCAAACTGTTGTACAAACTGAAACTGACAACTACAAAATGTAGCCTAAAGCTGAAGGAAATGCTTGCCCAACAAGCTTATTTATGTACCAATAACCCTACTCTAACATCTAAAATAATACTTTCTTAATTCAAGTAATATGAAACCTCTAGTATAACCAGTCAAAGAGTTGATTCAACACCTGGGCTCCTTGATTGTGTTTAAGTGGACCATTTATTGGCAACTCATAATAAAAATTGAATCCATCACCTAAGCTTATAAAGGAAAGAAACTCCACCTTCACTGATGACTCGAAAATATTTACCAAAGGATCTTGATAATCATGAAAAATTACCTCTTCTTGATATGTAAAACCATGAGGGCTAAATTTATTCATAACTAATGGCTTCTTTTGTCCTATGTTTTCAATTCCAAGAACATCATCAAATAAAAAGACAAAAATACATTTGTCTTCCCTTCCATTTAAATCAACAAAATCATTCACGCATCCTTGAACATATTCAAACATGAAATCCATATTGTGTGTACCAAAACTAACCTTTTGCTTATCAAACAAATCAGATATAACCTTTGGTAGTTTTCCTTGAGGAATGCCATCTTTATTTTGAACACTAACAACTCCTATACAAAAATTTATGCATATCATCCATGTACTTTTTATGATCCTCAAATAGAACAGGTAAAATCTATATATTCAACTCTTCATGTAGCTCAAGTTTAAATAAAAGTGAACTTTCATGCACTTTAACCAGGATAACATCATTATGATTTTCAAAGTAAAAAATTTCTTGTATAGGTAGACAACCTTCATCACATGTTACCTCACTGTTCAGAACTTTCGTGCATGTATTTTCAATAGCTTGATCTTGAGGAGTTTCTTCTTGACATAAAATTTTAGAAAAGGAATGGGATGAAAAACAATTTGAATCATTTGGCTCATACCTTTGACTACCTATAGATTTACAAGACTACAAATGCTAATGGATTTCATGTACTATGACTTGACTTTCAAATTTCTAATACATTTCATCTTCAACTAAAGAAGAGACATCTGCATCTCGCAAAACTTCTTGATCATCATGACAACTATCTTGAGAAGAAAATTCATAAAGTGCCTCTAACATCTACTCATCATCCATACATTCTACATCTTCATCAATACATTCAAGATATTGAATGAACCCTTTCCAAAACTTACAAAAGTCTTGAAACAGTGGTGATGAAGGATGAGACTTCCCATAATGTCCAGAAAATGTTTTATGGATATCATTAAGAAAACACAAGCTTCCTGATGGAAACCCTTCATACCATACTCTAGCTTTGTCTTCTAGGGTAGCCATAAACATCTTCATGAGACAATCCTCAGGAAACTCAAACCTCAATCTGCATACATATATATGGAATTTAACCAACATCATCTTTCTTTTCATCTTTGAACATGGGAAGATGGGTTGACCAATCAGCACAAGGCATAGGATTTGGAAAACCATAGATGTGAGACAAATCTGTAGGAGTATATCTGGCATTTCTTCTAGTAGTGGAACTCATCCCATAACTTCTTCAAGCTACTGATCATCAAGAAGTGGAGTCACCATGAAGCTTTGATCTTTTGTATCTTTTGAAATTGGAGTTGCTAGGGTAATATCACAACCTTCAGAACACTTTTATTTCCTGTCACCCTCACGAATGAGAATGAACAAACGCAAAGAAAGTCTAGGAAATGGAAGTTTTCGGCTCCCGACAGACACACCAAAATGTTATCACTAGGTTAGACAGGTTGGGTTGTGTCAACCTCCAACCAAGAGTAATTATTTCAAACCACTTGTAGATAAAAGTTAGCTCTTCTAGCATGAGAGGGTTCTCTCAATGAAAGCTAGATAATATTCTAAATAAAACTCCGGATTTTTGCATGATTTCTTGCAAGTGAAAGAAAGTGCGATACTCACAACCATTGGGCATGGAGTCAAAAGAAAACTCAATTACAGACAAACATTATTTTGTGGAAGCTGAGGCATTTTATGGCTTACTAATATGAATATGGACATTTACAGTTAACCACAACAAATTGAAGGAAGTTGGAGAAATATAACATTGAATTCCCTATCATCAAATAAGCTATGAAAATTGATAACAACATAAAAGTATGATGAGATAGAACTGAAACCAAAAATTAATCTCGGGTTAAAAATAGAGTATTTATGCAACTACACTTTTTATTAACTCGGGAATATATACAAAATGGTCTTCTCACATCATCGATCCCCCTCCCTTCAAAGTGAAAAATTTCTAAATATATAGAGTGAGGTCTCCTTTTAATAAGCTGCCACCTGGGCTAGACACGATGCAAAACTAAGAGATCTAATTCTATTTGACTAACAAAACATTGATCCTCCATAGGGATATCTCTATTTTAATACAATTTGAATTCAAATAGGATTCTATCTTTTTATGAGCCCATAAATATTCTACTGTTAAACCTTATCGAATCCAAATAAATGTTGAGAGTGATGGATTGATGATGTGCTCTTTCCATGTGTATGTGCTAACCTAGTTGACTTGGTTAACCTGGACTTCCAACAAGTTGAATTTCAAAATTTTTGCAAAAACTCTCGCTAGGAAACATTCTGTAAAATAGGCCTCAAAGATAAATGTGTATGTTTTAAACCCTGGTATTTGTGTAAAATGGGAGAGAGGATTTTATGGATGTGCTCATTTTGAACAAAAAAATCCTTCATATTTCCAAACTTCCTTTCCATTGAGTCATAAATTGAGCTTTAAGTTGACTACTAAAACAATCATTTCTAGAATTTCCGTAGCAAAACTTTTCTAGGAAATTTCAAAAAGCACCCTTCTGCTAACTATTTGACCTTTCTGACAATGTTGAAGCCTTCATTGATGTTTATTAGCTAAACACATGCCAACTACACTCCCTTATTTGAGGTTTAAAATTTCTTTTTCCTCCATGCAAAGCTACAACAATTCCGTAGCAAATATTCACCTTCAATATGGGGAGTTGCTACGAAATTTGAATTTTTTGCTGACATGCTTTCCTGAAAAATATGAATCCTTTATTGATGATGTGGAAACTCTTATGAATTGTATCCCATCTAATTGCCTCATTTTTGGATGCCTAAGAATTTCCAAAACTCAGAAAAACTGAGTTTTGACACTTCAGTAGCAAACTTCAATAGCAAATTCAAAAAAGGCACCTTTCTACTACCCCTCTGCTCTTTTTGCATGCTTTGAGGTCTCCCTTGATGTTCTTAAGTGAAATAAATTCCCTTATAACTCACTTTTCTATGTTTTTAGCTTGTCTTGTCCTCTATGAAAAGCTACAACAGTTTCGTAGCAAAATATTGGCTTTACTATGGGGAGTCGCTACGAAACTATTCATTTCTAAGTTTTTTATTTTTCATGTTTTTTTCTACCTTCATGTCTTTTCTAATAGCCTATATAAGCTTGTATACTACTGAATTTTTTAACTAAACATAATATAGGAAATATTTATGGATGTTACCATTTTCAAGGGGTGGTCTCTACTTCATAAAAAATCTTCAGAATTCTTGATACTCAAATATACGTATGATAACATTAGCTCCAACTGGGGATGTTTTCCCCCCTGTGGGGTAGCAAAGAACAAGTAGGTCCAGTGCCTGACCATTGGGTTGATGCCAATTTGAAGACTACGTTCAAACCCACTCACTAAACTGAAAAGAAAATTGCAAA
Source organism: Pinus taeda (assembly GCA_000404065.3). NCBI lineage: Eukaryota > Viridiplantae > Streptophyta > Pinopsida > Pinales > Pinaceae > Pinus > Pinus taeda. Next base: position 119,561 of record APFE030167829.1, read on the forward strand.
CTAACTAGAAACCAACTACTACTTATTCTATATGATATCAAACTATTGTACAAACTGAAACTGACAACTACAAAATGTAGCCTAAAGATGAAGGAAATGCTTGCCCAACAAGCTTATTTATGTACAAATAACCCTACTCTAACATCTAAAAATATACCTGTTTAATTCAAGCAATATGAAACCTCCAATATAACTAGTCAAAGAGTTGATTCAATTCCTCGGCTCCTTGATTGTATTTAAGTGGACCATATATTGGCAACTCAGAATAAAAACTAAATCCATCACCTGATCTTATAAATGAAGGAAACTCCACCTTCACTGATGACTCGAAACGATTTACCAAAGGATCTTTACAATCATGAAAATTCACCTCTTCTTTATATGTAAAACCATGAGGGCTAAATTTATTCATAACTAATGGCTTTTTTTGTCCTATGTCTTCAATTCCAAGAACATCATCAAATAAAAAGACAACAATATATTTGTCTTCCCTTTCATGTAAATCAACAAAACCATCCATGCATCCTTGAACATATTCAAACATGAAATCCATATTTTTTGTATGAAAACTAATATTTTTCTTATCAAATAAACCAAATATAACCTTTGGTAATTTTCCTTGAGGAATGTCATCTTGACTCTGAACACTAAGAGCTACTATACAAACAAATGTATGCATATCATCCATGTCATTTTGATGAACCCTAAATAGAATAGGTAAAATCTGTATATTTAGCTCTTCATGTAGGTCGAGTTTACCTAAAAGTGAACTTTCATGCACTTTAACTAGGACAACATCATTATGATTTTCAATGGAAAAAAGTTCTTGTCTACATAGACAACCTTCATCGCATGTTACGTCACTATTCAAAACTTCCATGCATGTATTTTCAATAGCTTGATCTTGAGGAGTTTCTTCTTGACATAAAATTCAGAAAAGGAATTGGCTGAAAAACAATTTGAATGATTTGGCTTATACCTTTGACTGCATATAGATTGACAAGGATGCAAATCATCATGGATTTCATGTACTATGACTTGACTGTCAAACTGCTAATCCATCTCATCTTCAACTAAAGAAGAGACATTTTCTTGTTAGAAAACTGCTTGATCACCATGGAAACTAACTTGAGAAGAAAATTCATAAAGTGCCTCTAACATCTCCTCATCATCCATACATTCTACATCATCATCAATACTTTCAAGATATTGAGTGAACCCTTTCCAAAAATTACAATAGTCTTGAAACAATGGTGATGAAGGATGAGACTTCCCATAATGTCCAAAAATATTCCATGGAAATCTTTAAGAACGCACAACCTTCCTGCTAGAAACCCTTCATACCATACTCTAGCTTTGCCTTCTAGGGTAGCCATAAACATCTTCATGAGACAATACTCAGGAAACTCAACCCTCAGTCTACATACATGTATATGTAATTTAACCAAATGCAAACCATCATCATCTTTCTTTTCATCTTTGAACATGGGAATATGGGTTGACTAATTAGCCGTTATTCATATTGAACCAGCCTAATTTTTCGACATATTTCCATTGGAACACTTAGTTTCAGCATATATAGCTTCAGTTTCTGTTAAAATGGAAAATCCATGTTAACTCATTCAACCTTCTATCTATATATCAGAGAACTCATTCAGGTGAAGGTAAAATCATTGAATTTTCACCTCACAATGTTGCAATTAAGGACCTGAGAGATCCCAGACAGATTTTAGCTACTGGAATTGCTGATGTTTCTACAAGGTTGTATAAGTTTCACAACTTTGGATCATCAAATCTTCCCTCGATATTTGTTGCTTATAATGATGAAGTGAGAAAACTTTGGCATGAGCGATTTGGTCACTTAAACTATCTCTCCCTTCAGAATCTATGTAAAGAAAATATGGTGACAGGTCTTCCAATGGTATCTTGCAGAGATGGTGTTTGTTCCGGATGTGTGCTCGGAAAACATCATCGGGATAGTTTTTAAAAATGTGCCTCTTAGCATGCCTCAACCCCTTTATAGCTTGTGCATAGTGATTTATATGGTCCACTTCCAGTTGTTTCCTTCTCTGGCTACAAGTATTTCTTAGCTTTCATTGATGATTTCTCTAGACACACTTGGGTATACTTCTTAAAACTCAAGAGTGAAGTATTTAACAGGTTCTTGGCCTTTAAGGCCTTTGTTGAAAAACAATCTGGACATCAAATTCTTACGCTAAGATCTGATAATGGCGGAGAATATGTTAAAAACACCTTCATCAACTTTTGCACTGAGAATGGAATTCAAATGCAACATACTGTTCCATATACTCCACAACAAAATGGTGTAGTTGAAAGGAAGAATCACACCTTAAAGGAAATGGCTAATTGTATGCTTCAATCTAAAGGACTTAGTCTTAATTATTGGGCATAATCAATTAACTGTGCAAATTACATAATAAATCGCACTCCTACTAAGGTTTTAAAGAATATCACTCCAGAAGAAGCATGGAGCTCAATTAAACCAGATGTGAGTCACTTTTGTGTTTTTGGAAATGAAGCATGGGCCCATATTCTAGATAAGAAACATAAAGCTTTAGAACCTAAGAGTGAAAAACGTATTTTTGTTGGATATTTTGAAGATGTCAAAGGATATAGACTTATTCCACTTAAGTCCAAAAATTTTATCATTAGAAGAGATGTAAAGTTTGATGAAAATATATCAGCCTGCGAGCCTAATTCGGTGCATGTGCCACCTCTCTCTATCTCTTCTACTTTTGAAGATATTTCTTCTTCAGATGATGAAAGCGAGGATGAAAATCCTCCCCCACCTTCTCAGGATCCTCCTTCAGCTCCTCCACTTCCAAAATGGGTCCGTGCTACTCGGGATGCAGCCAGTGATCTTGCCGATGATCCTACAGATCAGCATTGTACATGTTCTCAGTTCTAAAGAGCCTCTTCTTTACTAGCTCAAGTCTCAGCGAATTATGATCTTGACACCTTTGCAGAAGCTTTAGGCCATCCAGATTGGAATGCAGCTATGAATGAAGAATATCATTCATTATTAGCAAATGATACATGGGATCTTGTTCCTCTACCAAAGGGACGAAAACTTGTTATATGCAAATGGGTTTACAGAACCAAGTATGGACCAGATGGGAAAGTTGATAAACATAAAGCTCGTCTTGTTGCTAAGGGCTTTTCACAAGTTGAAGGCATTGACTATACTGAAACCTCCCCCCCTGTTTGCCCAAAATGAACTTTGTCCGCCTGTCTTTTCCCTGTTGCATCTCAAATGGGAATCCATCAGATGGATTTAAATCCGCCTCTGCATGGGGACTGCATGAAGAAATCTATATGGACCAACCTATTGCTTTATACAATCACTCCAGTCCCCTTGGTATGTCCGGCTTAAGAAATCCTTTATGCTCAAGCAAGCTCCTCGGCATTGGTATGCCAAAATGGATAGCTTTCTTTTAGAATCTGGATTTTCTAGGTGTCATTCTGACAATACTGTCTACACCAAGAAAGTGGGAAAGTCCCTTATCATTCTTGTTCTTTATGTTGATGATCTTATCCTCACTGGTAGTGATCCCAACCTTATCAACCATGTGAAGTCCAGCCTTAAAAAGAAGTTTGAAATGACAGACTTAGGACACTTGCATTATTTTCTCGGCCTTCAAGTCTTGCATTCCAAGGAAGGTATTTCCCTTTCCTAATCCAAGTATGCCTGTGATCTTCTACGCCATTTTCACATGGAAGACTGTAAGCTAGCTCCTTATCCCTTTCAGTTTGGAGTAAAACTTTCAGTCACTTGTACTTCCCCTGAAGTTGATGCTACCTTATACCGTCAACTTGTAGGAAACTTTTGTATCTAACCCATACTCGTCCTGACCTTTCCTTTGTTGTTGGCCTTGTTGCTTGATTTATGCAAAAGCCACGTGAAAGTCATTGGAAAGCAGCTAAAAGAATACTTCGTTATGTTCGAGGTACAGTTCAGTTTGGAATTCATTACAATGCCAAAGCATCTCCTCTATTGGTTGGTTTCACTGATTCCGATTGGGCTGGTGACCCTGATGATCGGAAGTCTACTGCCGATTATGTGTTCGCTCTTGGTTCAGGACCTATTACATGGGCTTGCAAGAAACAAGGTGCCATTTCTCTTTCTTCAGTAGAAGCATAATATCGTGGTGCCATAGAAGCTAGTAAGGAAACCTTGTGGCTTCGTCAGATCCTATTAGAGTTTGGCTTTCACCAGCAACATCCGACTACACTTTGGTGTGATAATCAAAGTTCCATTCAACTATGCAAAGATCGAGTTCAACATCAGTGTAGAAAACACATTGAACTACACATGCACTTCATCAGAAAGCTCATTCATGACCATGTTCTTGAAGTGCAATATTGTTCAACAGATGATCAAGTTGCAGACATCTTTACAAAGGCTCTCACAGAGGCGAAGTTACTAAACTTCGATTTATGGTTGGAGTTCAGGAAGTTGTCACTAAGGGGGGATAGGCTCTAGTGCCTCCTTCCTTCTCCTATTGTGTCATATTTGTAAATCCTTCAATCCTATCCCAAGTTGTTCTTAAGGGGGGATGTTAGGATATTCCGACACATAGGAAATAGTTAAGTATAACTTGGTCTAGTATAGAGTTAGGTAAAGTGTGTTTCTTTACTATGTACTTTGTAACTTACAATCCGACAGTCATGATATGTAGTGATTCGACGGTTCATTCTCTCCTCGGTATTACCGACACTTGATCCATTGCTTAACACCCGATTGGTCCATGATCTCTATTTAAAGAGAATGGAGGGTCATTTGTAGGTTAAATATTCATGAGAGAAGCTTCTGTAAATTTTCATTTTTTTATTAATAAATTTCCTTAAGTGGCCGCATTGGCTCAGGCCGTGGACCGTTTCCCTCTTTGAGGGTTTTAACCACGTCAAAAATACTGGTGTATTGATCTGTGATCTGTTTGTGAGCGGTGTCCTTTGGTGTTCTGTCTAAGGAACTTACCATGTAAATTCCTACAAAATGTAGCCTAAAGATGAAGGAAATGTTTGCCCAACAAGCTTATTTATGTACCAATAACCCTACTCTAACATCTAAAAATCTACCTGCTTAATTCAAGCAATATGAAACCTCCAGTATATCCAGTCAAAGAGTTGATTCAATTCATGGGCTCCTTGACTGTATTTAAGTGGACCATCTATTGGCAACTCAGAATACAAATTGAATCCATCACTTGAGCTTATAAATGAAAGAAACTCCACCTTCACTGATGACTCGAAAATATTTACCAAAGGATCTTGATAATCATGAAAAATCACCTCTCCTTGATATGTAAAACCACGAGGGCTAAATTTATTCATAACTTTTTTTTGTCCTATGTCTTGGATTCCAAGAACATAATCAAATAAAAGGACAACAATAGATTTGTCTTCCCTTTCATGTAAATCAACAAAACCATCCATGCATCCTTGAACATCTTCAAACAAGACATCCATATTGTGTGTATCAAAGCCAATCTTTTGCTTGTAAAACAAATCAGGTATAACCTTTAGTAGTGTTTCTTGAGGAATGTCATGTTGATTCTGAACACTAACAACTCCTATACAAACAACTTTATGCATATCATCCATGTCCTTTTGATGATCCTCAAATAGAATAAGTAAAAGAGTATAATCATCTCTTCATGCGGCTCGAGATTACCTGAAAGTGAACTTTCATGCACTTTAATCGGGACAAAATCATTATGATTTTCAATGGAAAAAAGTTCTTGTGTAGGTACACAAATTTCATCATATGTTACCTCATTATTCAGAATTCTCATGCATGTATTTTCAATATCTTGATCTTGAGGAGTTTCTTCTTGACATAAAGTTTTAGAAAAGGAATGGGTTGAAAAATAGTTTGAACGATTTAGCTCATACCTTTGACTACATATAGATTCAAAAGGCCACAAATCCTCATGGATTTCATGTACAATGACTTGACTGTCAAATTGTTGATCCATTTAATCTTCAACTAAAGAAGAGACATCTTCTTGTTCAAAAACTTCTTGATCATCATGACAACTAGCTTGAGAAGAAAATTCATAGAGTGCCTCTAACATATCCTCGTAATCCATACATTCTACATCATCATCAATACTTTCAAGATATTGAATGAACCCTTTCCAAAAATTACAACAGTCTTGAAACAGTGGTGATGAAGGATGAGACTTCCCATAATGTCCAAAAAAATATTCTATGGAAATCTTCATGAGACAATCCTCGGGAAAATCAACCTTCAGTTTGCATACATGTATATGGAATCTAACCAAATGCATACCAACATCAACTTTATTTTCATCTTTGAACATGAGAAGATGGGTTGACCAAGCAACACAAGGCATAGGATTTAGAAAACTATAGATGTGAGGCTAATCCATAGGAGCATACCTGGAATTTCTTCTTGTAGTAGAACTCATCTTGGAACTTATTCAAGATATTGATCTTCAAGTAGTGGAGTCACCATGAAGCTTTGATAATATGTTTCTTTTGAAATTGGAGTTGCCAAGGTAATATCACAACCTTTAGAAAACTATGATTTCATGTTAACTTCAAGTATCGGAATGAAAAGACTCAAAGAAAATCCAGGAAATGGAGCTTTTCGTCTCCCGACAGATGCACCAAAATGTTATCACTAGGTTAGACAGGTTGGGTTGTGTCAACCTCCAACCAACAGTAACTATTTCAAACCACTTGTAGGTAGAAGTTAGCCCTTCTAGCATGAGAGGGCTCTCTCAAAGAAAACTAGATAATATTCTAAATAAACTTAATTTCAGATGGCTAACTCTATATTTTTTGTATGATTTCTTGCAGGTGAAAGAAAGTGTGATACTCACCACCATTGGGCATGGAGTCAAAAGAAAACTCAATTACAGACAAATGTCATTTTGTGGAAGCTGAAGCATTTTTTGGCTTACTAATATGAATTTGGAAATTTACAGTTAACCATAACAAATTGAAGGAAGTTGGAGCAATATAACATTTAATTCCAAGTAATTAAATAACCTATGAAAATTGATAACAACATAAAACTATGATGAGATAGAACTGAAACTAAAAATGAATCTCAAATTAAAAACATAGTATTGCTACAACTGTACTTTTTATTAACTCAAAACAATATACAAAAGTGATCTTCTCACATCATTGCTCCTTCCTCCCTTCAAAGTGAAAAGGTTATACATATATAGAGTGAGGTCTCCATTTAATAATCTACCACATGGGCTAGACTCGATGCATAGCTAAGAGACCTAATTCTATTTGACTAATGAAACCTTGAGACTTTGTAGGGACATTTCTATTTTAATACACTTTCAATTCAAATAGGATTTTATCTATTTATGAGCCCATAAATATATTTTTGTTGAACCTTATCGAATACAACCAAATGCTCAGTGTGGTTGATTGTTGATGTGCTCTTGCCACGTGGATGTCCTGACCTAGTTGACTTTGTTGACCTAGACCTCCCCCAAGTCGAATTTCAAAATTTATGCATCAAATTCATCTAGGAAGAATTATGTAAAATAGACCTCAAATATAAATGCGTGTCTTTCAAACCCTAATAGCTATGTAAAAATTGAGAGAGGTTTTTGTAGATGAGCTCGTGCTAAAAAAACGCTCCAAATTTCCCAAATTCCATTCCATTTGGTCATAAAGTGAGCTTTAAGTTGACTACTAAAACAAACATTTCCAGAATTTCAGTTGCAAACATTGGTAGCAAATTTTTAAAAAAACCTCTTTTCTAGCTATTTGACCTTTCTAACATTGATGAAGTCTTCATTGATTTTTGTTAGTGAAAAAAATGCCATTTACACTCCCTTAGCTGAGGTTTAAACTTAATTTTTCCTCCATGAAAAGCATTAGTGAAGTAGATCAAAGCCGCTTCAGTCAATCTCCGGTTTGGTTTACGGACTGAACAATTTGGAGTTTGTCTTGCCTCTTTGGTTTTCTCTTGTTTTCTTGCTTGGATAGCTTTTTGGATTGAGTTTCTTGCTGCCTCTTGCTTCCTGACTTACCTAGATACTATAAACCAAGCTTTGGACCGCTTATTTTTCTTTTTGACTTGGCAAACTCTATTAGCGCAGTTTTTCCCTTGACAGTCGCGCTAGTGGCCCTTGTTGCTAACTGACAACCTGCGCCAATCTCTATATATCGCGAGTTATAGCCTGACAGTCAAGCCAGGCCTCTTAGCTTTTTGAGTTCGCTTGTTTGCCTGCCTTCTGAGCTTGGATTTGTATCTTGCCACATCTTTTTCAGTTGTTGGAGTGTGTTTGATCCTTGTCTGACTGGTTCTTAACCTCCATCCTTCGAGTGTTTGCTTTTGTCTACCGATTTCACACCTTAGCCCTAGGGCATCTAGTGGTCGTGTGTGTCAAGCCTTCCGTAGGAGTTTTGGGCTTCTTGATTGTCCAGTCGACTTTGTGATTGTCTTTTGCGCTTGTTTAATGATTGTTGAAGTGTTTTTGGTTGATTTCCGAGTGACTTGCTTCTTTCTTGCTTGGATTTCATTCTTGCTTTGTTTGAGCTTAGATCACATAGCTCGTACAAGCCCTTGCTTTTCTTTTGGTTTGGAGAACTATTTTGGTGCCTTTGGATTTCATTGTGTTCATTGAGTAAGTTTATCTCTTTTACTCGGTGTTATTGTCTTTCAAAATTCATTCTAGTGCATTGTGCCTTTGAAAAAGAAATCAAACAATCTCTTTTGCGTTCAATAGTTAATGGAATAGAACTTTTCGTTGATTCATATTCTTGAAAGAAAGTTTTTATTTATTTGCCATTAGCTGCATTAGGGTGTTTGATTGATTGTGCTCATTTTGTTTGATTGAAAATTCTTAACCCTCTCGTAGTTAGTATTCATCGAACAAAATGGTATTCTTTGGCATATAGCTTGCATCTAGGCAATTGTGAAAGATCACATACGGTAGGGCCTAAAATCGAAACTTAACTAAAGATCAACCATAAAATAAACCAAATAAAATTAAAAACGCATTAGAACATAACGCTCACATTCTAGAGGTCTAGGCTAGAGACGTGCTCCGGCGTCGTTAAACCTAGTCACTTTTGTTCTCGCATTAAGGTTGGGTGATTCCTCCTTGTGTGATTCGATTGTGGTCTAGTATGGACTTGGGCTCCCATGTACCGTCGCGTATATATGGGGAGACTCCACTAGGTTTTCATCCTTGATCTATAGGAAGCCGTGTCTACCGCCTCACAAGCCGTAACGCACCGAACACAGCATTCGGGAAGATTGACTACAGTACGGAAAGTCATTGGTTTTCATATGATTGCCAAGGTGTATAAGCAGTTTTACGGATTGTCTGGTAAACCCCTTGCCTAGTTTCTCTAGAGCAGTCACTTTTTGATCCTTGTCGGACTCTGTAAAAGAAAAGGTTCTATTGAGCATTTTTCACTTCGGGCTCATTAAACATTCGAAGGCGACTAGAGTCATCTTTTGTCCTTTTCTCGACTCTTAAAACATGAAAAGGTCAATTTGTGACCTGATGTCTTAAAAATTTATTCGGCCACGATAACTTTACCTTGTTAGATCTTGTTTGCGTTTAGTTTTGAGTAGGGTCTCTTATTGTTAGCTTGTCTAGGGTCTTTGTTTGATCATCCTGGCGGATCCATCGATCCCGTCTCTTGTCCCAAGTGACCAAGGGTCTCCTTCTTCTGCTGCCCCTGAGACACCGGTTTGCGGCGACACTTTTCCTATCGTTCTGAGTGTCCAACCGTTGAACTCTCGTGCCCCAGAGGACGAGTTATACGACTTGTTTTGGAACCCTGTTTGGGAGCCTTCTGAAGAGGATTTTCCCACTACTCCTGTTGGTGTTTCATCCCCGATGGCTTCTTCCAACATGGAGGATACATCTCCTGTATCGAGTGGGATGCCCGTTATGTCGAGTATTGATACTCCCATTTCGGCTACATCCCCAGTTATCTCCATGCCCTACACTGTTACGCCTCTCGGTGTTACAGTGCTGGCATGCTATAGATCTCTAAGGGATGCTATGCGCTCTGTGACTTCCTCTTCTATGTGGGATCACAACATTGTTCCCACTACAGGACCTTTCATTTCCCAGGCTCACCATACTGTTGTCGCATCATCAACTCTAGTTGCTAGTGCCGTTACAGCGTCTTCTTCTGTGACTTCTGTTGTCGGCCCATCTCAAGGCTCGGTACAAAGTGGTCCATCGGCACATACTGCTAGAGTTGTCCATCCTGCAAGTGGTGCCCCACCTCTTTCTAATGCTATTTCAGCAGGGGGGCATATTCCCAGTACTTGCATGCTTTCCAGAACCCAGGCGGACAAGGCCCCTATTATGATCCTGTCAATCATCATTTGTATACCTCCTTGCCATTTGAGCCCTATGTTGAGGGTTCAGTTCCACTAAATGTGGCTTGGGGTTCCACCGGATATGGTGGTGGCCAATTCCATCCAGGTCAAGGGCAGCCATCCCAAGGACCACCCTACCAAGGTCAACCATCCTACTCGCAGCCTAATCATGGGCAGCAGTATTATGGTCAGACCTATCCAGGTCAACCTGGAGGCTCGCAAGGACAACCCTATCAAGGACAACCTTTAGCCTCTAGTGGTCCATCTTATACATATCTTGGGCAACCTTCTGGAAACCCGGGACAACCCTATGCTCAGCAAGGACAACCTCGGCCCCAGCAGGGCTACCCTTCGGGGCAACCCTATGGGAACCCGGGACAACCTTACAGTCAGCAAGGTCAACCCGGAAACCAACAAGGCTACCCTTCTGGGCAAGGTGGCCAGCCTTACGCACAGCAAGGCAAGCCCATTGCTCAGCCTAATCAACCATCTGGTCTACAAGGATAACCTTCGGTTGCGCAAGGACATCCCATCGCTCAGCAAGCTCAACCTTCTGGGAAAATGGGTCCGTCTCAGATCCAACTGGGACAACCTTCCGGCTAGATGGCCCAACCTTCGCAAGGATATCTTTCTGGGGTAGCTCAACTGGGCATGCAGATGGTTCCTACTTCACAGCCTCAACCCGGTTACCAAACCCAGAATCAAGCTGGTCTCCAGTCACAAGGTGGGTACCAATCCTAACCTTCTTATTCAGGTGGGTACCAATCCCAACCTTCTCATCAGATGCCGCCTGGTTCCCAGTCTCAATATGGAGCACAGCAACCATATGGATACTAGCAACCCTAGGGGCAAAATCAATATACCGCGTATCAAAATTACCAACAGCCGCAGGCCAACCCTTATCAAAATTATCAACAACCTGCAGGGCAGTATGGTAACTAATGTGGCGCTGGGGGGCAGAACCAGTATCAACCATCCAGTTCTAGATATAACCCTTATGGACAAAATTCTTATGGACAGGGTCCTTTTGGACCTGGTCTGTCTGGACAAGGTCAGTGGGGGCAACCAGCAATTGGATGGAATTCTGGCCCTACCTCATATCCACAGATGTCCTTCAACCCGCATCTACCATTTCTAGCGACATTGGAACTGCCCGATGTGTCGAAGTTAACAAATGATCCCATTTTGCATAATCCACAATGGCCACCAGTTCCAACTAAAATTCCCGGCGACTGTCCCAAATTTGACGGCAAAGCCGGAGAGGACCCTCAAGCCCATGTAATTACGTATCACTTATGGTGTTCGTCTAATTCATGGCTTAATGATTCGATTCGACTTCGCCACTTCCAAAGGACTCTCACCGGTTCTGCCGCTAAATGGTATATTGAATTGACCCATGCGTCATTTCAGGATTTTAATTCATTGGCTATGGCATTCCTTACTCACTTTCATTTACCCATTCGGTACGAGCCAAGGACCCACCTCCTTACGTCTCTTAAGCGGGATACAGCTACGCACATCTCTGATAATATACATGAATGGAGAAGGCGTCGCCGATTGATCAAGTTTTGGATTCCTGATCAACTCCTCACCGATTGGTTCACGACTTCCTTTGTCCCTAAGATTGCACGGGACATTGCTATGGGAGCCTGCGTGACTAAAGAGCAAGCAATCGCACATGCCCAGTACCTGGACTTATTTTACTCTGAGTCAGGTAACTTGTATGAGTATTTGTCGGACGCCCCGAGACCCGGTGCATCCAAGGCTCCGTCGAAGCCATCTGTCGATGGGGTTATTGGCTCTGTGAACCCGGCCTCTAAAAAATCATCTTCAAACCCTGGGAAGCAAAAGTCAGGTGCTTCTAACGAAAACACTTCTCAGGGTGGTTCAAATTCTGGTAGTACTTCTGAGGTCAATGCTGCCCAGTCCACCATGGCGGGTAAGGCCTCAAAAGGAAAGAAAAAGGGGAAAGGGAAAAATAAATCTGAACAACCTAAACAGGAATCCTCCAAACCTCCAGCCGAGGAAGGAGCTAAGCGCAAACCCAAATATCCTTGTCTCATTTGTGAGGAGGATCACTACACTAAGGACTACCCCAAGTGATCCAAAGTTAGTCGTTTGTTGAAAGGCGCTCCTGGGATTCCTGCAGTTCTTAAAGAACCTTTTCCCTCTCAGCAGACTCAAATGGTGGTTGATTCGTCTTCTTCTCCCTTCGGTTCCCAAGTCTTCATGGCTCGATCTATTCCCATTCATGTAACGACTCGAGCAAAGGAGTATCCATCGTCCGCCGGGAAGGAGCCCGAGGTTCCCTCAAGTGCTCCTTCATCCAGCTCTGGTCCACTCCATATTGAGAGACCAAGTACTGAGACGACCATCCGACCCTCTCCTAAAGGAGTACTCAGAAGATCTTCTTACAACCCGAATGCTCGTGCTGCCCAGCATTACAGCATAGTTGAGGACTTAGCACAGGCTTCGTCGGCTATGTCCACCTTAGAAGTTCTCCAGAGCTTCCCCCCTCAGAGGAAGTCCCTGCTATTGGCCATCGGTGGCATCGACCCGGCAGATTCGGATCTGATTACCTTCGATCTCGAGAGCCATGTCCCTAGGCTGCCTCATCAGATCGATTTTCCTATCCAAGTCATCATCAACTCAAAAATGATTCATCATACAATTATTGATGAGGGCGCATTGAGTTGCATTATGTCTATTGCTTGTTGGAAAGCAATCAGGTCTCTGACTCTAAGCCAGTCTCCTACGAATTTGGAAGCTTTCAATGGGAGAGAATCCCGTCCTTATGGTATTCTTCAACGATTGCCCATCACCTTAGAAGGAAAAACCATTGAAGTAGAAGTTGAGGTTGTTGACGCGAATCTCACATACAACCTCCTTCTGGGCCAGAGTTGGACGTATGCCATGTGTGCCATGGCTTCATCCCTCTTCTGTGTCATCCGCTTCCCTCACCAAGGGAAAATTGTCACGGTAGACCAACTCTCCTTCTTCGCTTCCTCTTCTGAAGGAAATGTACCTTTTGTTGAACATATCTCTATTCCTTACGAGAGTGTGGGAGCCGGCCTTTTCAAAGACCCTACCCTTATGGGTGTCTTCTCACTCCCACCTCCGAACCTTGCTTCGCTCAGTTTGGTTTCGACTCGTTCTGATCCCTCATTTCACACTGTTGCGACCCTCGGTCCCTCTGCCAAAGGGGGCACTGATCCTCTAGCTTTTAAACCTCGCTCAGCTGGGGGGCATGTGCAGATCATTGGTGCCGTTGATCATTTTATATGTCAGTCCAAGCGATGCCTACATTATCTAGGCCGGTTATGCAATAGTGTGATAAGGCAACGTCCCGAAAGGGGCTTGACTTGAACCAAGCATCATGCGAGCTCTTTACTTTTGTACATACGTATGCTTTTTAGCAGTGTGTTGTGTGTGCATGTTTGTTTTGATTTTGTAGGTATATCGGCATGATTACCGCTTATTGTGTCTTTTGCTTCTTGAACAGATGTCTAGATCACCTTACGTTGGTTTCGCTGATGGTGCTTCCCGCAGTACTCGCAACTTGTCATCTGTAGCATGGGTGATCTACGATCCTCATGGTGAGTTAGTAGATATTCAAGGGGTGTGTATGGGTTGTACGACGAACAATGTGGCTGAATATAGTGCTGTGATTGAATTATTAGCTGAGGCAATTAACCTCGGCATTCGCACATTGGTTGTAAACTTAGATTCTCAACTTGTAGTCCACCAGCTCAACGGGCATTATTCTGTCAGAGATCATTGCATTTTAAGGTTTTATTTACGTGTTAAGTTATTGGAAATATATTTTGATTACATTACTTATCAACATATTCCAAGACGACTTAATACAGTAACCGATGCACTAGTTAATTATGTATTGGACAGACATTTGCATAATATGTTAATCAAACATAATACAAGAAGATTAAACATTACATAAACCATAACAACATGTATATATTATATATATATATATATAAATATATATATAATATATATATATATATATAATTATATATATATCGTGTGGCGCACTGAGGCGCTCAAAAAATAAGTGTAGATGTCTAGATAGAGTCTGTGTTCTCCGTACATCTGAGACACATGTCTCTCAAAAAATATGCAGAAAGTAAAGGCTAGGAGTCTAATCGCGGTGGTGCTCATGATAGCACGTCACCGCGCGCACCAATTGTCTCAGTAGGTGATGAACGTGGGTCGGCACTCCCACTGTGTGCCTATGATATGCAAAAGGCACGTCTGCCAATCTGGCATAACCCGGAATCCCTTGGGTGAGTCCCTCGAGATTCTGTATCAGCTCTTCCCCCACGGTACCCCCTGCCTGAGGGTCAGCTACAGGTTGGCTCCTCCACGCTATAGGAGACAGGCTGGCTGGTCGCTCTGGGCCAACATCTGCATATACATACAACCATCATTAGAACAGGCATGTATTAAAAAGAAAAAAAATGAAAATACATAAAACATCAAAAACAAGGAGTTCGTACCTAACTCCTCCTCCCAGTCCTCTCCCTCCGGTAGCGGAAGGTCTGGGTCCCCCATGAAATTGGTCCCTCGTGCGGCCAATCCTCTACTACGATCAGCTGATGGCGGAGCCATATGAAGAATTCGGACCGCCATGACATCTCTTGGCCCCCCCCTCCTCTGGGCATCAGTGCTGCCCAGCGGGCCGTCCTAGGCTCCCGTGGCAATGGATCAGCCACTACAGGTCCCTGGATCTGGAAAAGTGGTAATCATTCCAAGAAGAACGACATCACGATCGAGCCATACACGAACTGTTTCACCCCTGCATGCTTACAATTTGTGAGCTGCCTTTTGATATTAGTAGTCATAGCTGTAGCCCAATCAAAGATGGTGGGGCTGATGCATTCTGTCGCGAGTATCAGATGGTTCTTGCTCGCCTCATGGGGCGCTTGTACCCCAGCTACACGTGTGATGGTGAATAAAATCGCCTTGACTGTCAAGTCCTGGATGGTGTTGATAGCCACCTTAGCACTCTGTCTCCCAAATTGTGCTTCTGGGCACACTCGGGCCTTTACTTCACCTACCTTCTCTCCGGAAGGTCTACTGCCAGTCAAAATGGGAATTGCCTCTCTCCGTGACAACCCAGTGATGAAATATACATCGGATACCTCCAGCTCTAAGGTCTGGCCCCGTAGACGAAATACTTGGTCATCCACATCCCAAGCATCAATTATGAACTGTAACAATTCAGGTTGAGATCGCATGTATGATGTGAGGAAGAATTTTTTGAGGCCACAATCCCTCAAAGCATTCATACACCCCACATCCTCAATGGCCAAGGCGTCCACGGCATCATGTTCTCGTTCTTTCCATTCCACTACCATTTTTGCTTATTTCCTGCACCCACAAGGATAAATAAACCATCATTAGAACATTGGTAAATTTATAAACCAGGAGAAATTCAAATATGATGGAAAATTCTATGTAAAAACTTGAGTTGCGCGGTTAGCGAGACTGTTTTTAAAAAAGTCGCTCTAATAGCGCGACCCCTTTGGGTAATTTACCCCATTAGCACAAGTCCGTGCCGGATACCCGTGCTAATGGGGTGAAGCCCTAAATTTGAAATCCTCCTTGCAGAGGCTTAATCAGGAACCAAATGCATGAAAAGTGGTATGAAAATGAAGCTAAGGGAAGCGCCTCTTACCTGGAACCGACGAAATCGCAAATAGTTGCACGGATTGGCTGAAATCACCACCTGAAGTTTGCTCTCAAAACAGACCACTCCCACTCTTAAGGAGGTAAAAAGTAAAAGTAATTTTGTTTTTTACATTTTCACCATATTTATAGACTTTTTAACTCATTTTTTGGGTTTAGAAAGGTTATTTTTGAATATTTTAATGTATTTTTGGTCGAAAATGGGTTTTACTTTTGCTTCTTGTGCAGCGACAGGTCTTTTACGCAGCTTCGATGGTGAAACGAGTTGTATTTTATACTTTTTCGAACTCGGTAAATACACGAAAAAAGTCACTGTGGAGTCATATTTCAGCTCTTTTCTGACTCGCTAAACATGAAAAGATTGCCGAGTTGTTCCTCTTGACTCGTTAAACGTAAATAAGAGGTGGTCGTCTTTAAACTATTTTCCGACCGTATAAAGAATGAAAAGATCGTCGGGCCTTTTTCGTTTCAAGTTCGTTAATGGTAATGAAACGACGTGATATCGTTCGCTTTTTTACTTTTTTAGGTCGATGTCACTACCCACAAAAAGTACTCCTCGGTCGTAATGGTCGGGCGGTTCTTTTGAGCATAGTTTTATACTTTTTCGGGCTCGAGAGACACAACTTTACGAAAAAGGACACCCCTGGAGTTTTCTTTTTGCTATTTTTTCAAACTCTCTAAACATGAAAAGACGCCGAGTTTTTCCTTTGTCAGACTCGTTAAAACTTTAATGACATCGGGTTTTGTCGCAATGACACCATTCAATCATATGCTATCCCCGTCAAGCTTGCCATCCAAAAATAATCAGGGTACTCGCCAGAAATGGTGGGGAATAAAGGAATCGTAATCGTCGTCGTCGGCAGTATGTCGCTCTTGAACATGGCACTTATCTGCATTCGTGTCTGGGTGGGGACATCTCATCTCGTTTCACACTTGCCTCCATTGGTTTGGGTTATCCTATTTGACCATTCATCTGCTCATCGTCTTGTCGTCATGACCCCTGATCATTTGACCTCAAATACTGCCAAATCCGTTGTTGTGCCGCCAATATGTTCAAGAGAAGTTGACCTCTGCAAAATACTCAATCTCCCTCTGATGTCTCACACAAAACATGTTATCCCTCTCTGTCTCGTGTCGATGATGTGGGAAAAATTATGGCCCACCTTCGATCAAGATCACTTCCTGTCGACTTCAGCTCATTATCCAGGAAGATGACCTAGAGCTCCCTTCAGACCTTGGAGCCTCATCCCTCAATGCAGGTTCTTCGTGTTCGACGCGAAGGTTTTATCATTGGCCTCCCGATCAGATGATTCTACGGGTGTTCGACACCGGCTCATTGATTGCACGCCGTGGATTGTACCTATAGTACCTTGAGGACCATCGTCATTATTGGTGGTACCTCTCGCGTCTGTTAACAGTTTTCATCATTAACTGGTAATCATACGATGTTCATGCATGTTCGACTTCGACTCCTGTATTCACATGCTTGAACTTGTACTGTGTTCGGGTCGAGATGGAGTGCAAGACCCCGGATTGTGCATATTGGAATCTAGGTTGCATTTTGTGGATTATTGTAATCATTACATGGCTCATTTATTGGATGGCTGCGACCATACCTGAGTCCATTCATTGATCCTCAATGGATGGTTGCATCCATACCTGGGATCCAGTTTTTATATACTCTGTTACTGATGGTTGTGCCCATACCACATATATCATGTACTTGAGATATCATTTGTACTCCTTTTTGTAGGTTTTCCGGCAGCAGTGTTTTCAGTCACACATGTTCTTGTAAAGCACTTCACCCCTCTCTATCTCTCGGGCCTCATGCTTTAAGGGGCATCTCTTACACAGCAATTTGTCACCATTTGTCACCGTCCCTGTTACCCCTCTCCTGCACCTTAGAGGACTCATTTCAGGACTTGTGAGAAGTGACAAGACTTGAAACCACTTGCATCATTCCCCTCCAAACATGAGCTTCATATGCCCTGAAGACATCCCCTGCAGCTTGCCCTTAAAAATGGCCCTTTTTACATTAGCGTTGGGCCACTGTGTTCTGCCCGCGCCAATGGGGAAAATCCTATAAAAGGGGCGCGCTATTAGCGCTCTGTCCCAGAGTCGCAATCGCACCAAACTTTTTGGGCAAAGTTTTTAACCAATCAACCTCCGAAATTTCTCTCCAACTCATTCACCAACTGAATCCATGTTAAGTGAAGATGGTTTGGCTTCGAATCTCCTTGAATGGGAAGTAGTTTTCCACCCTTCCATGGAAGTTTCCAAGTGATGAAGCCAAATCCATGATTGTTGTGATTGATCTTATCTCTTCCCCTTGCATCTATAAAATCTTGTCTCCATGCCTTGAGCAAGCTAGTAGTGGTAGTGGTAGTGGTAATTATATTGGTGCTGAAAGGAAGATATCAAGAGATTAGAGTTGCAAGAGCCTTCCTTGTGTCCATAAAGCTTAACCTAAGTGAGGAGATCTTGTCACCAAAGAGAGAGAGGCTTGTCCCTCATCCCTTCAAGCTTTGCAAGACTTGTGTAGCTGAGCACCCAGCCAAAGGAGGACTTGACATCAGGACGCTGGTTGTATTCTCCTTTGTTGATTAATAATAATAGATTACTATCATTATGGTTCCATTCTCATTGTTGTAATGATTAATGTTGAATTATGTCCTTCCTGACTGATGTATAATTGCATTTATTAGATTTCACTCTTGTGTTTGTGTTGTTCTCTTTGTGTGCAGGTGTCCATTCACAAGGATAGTGGAGGATTGTGACCGGCCAAGGCAAAGGAGCATGGGCGACGTCTCTTCTACGGACGAAAGCATTGGAATCCAAGTAGGTCTTCATCACCTACCTTTTATTTGCAATTAGGAACTTGCATGGTAGCATTATTTGATTGTTGCTAGACCCGTTCTGGGCTAGTAGGGATCGCCTCTATCCGTGGAGGGGATTTACCTCTCCAACAAGGAGTCACCTACATTTGTTGATAATTTTGGTATGGGGAAAACTGAGCTTGCCCCTGGGATTGATGGAAACCATAGGGTTGTTGGGCTCCATATTGAGCCTAGGGACTAGGCTGCGCTTGATAAGGAGGTTGAGATTGAAACCCAACTTGCATTTGAAGTCCAGTTTGGGTCTGGGGCCCAGCCTGGGTCTAGAAACTGGGTGGAGCTTGAGAAGCAATGACCATTTGCATGCCTGGTTGAGCAGGCCCAGAAATATGTCCTTGAGAGGATTGGGGTTGAGCCACCTGGCTAGAAGGCTGTCCTGGTTGAGCTTGAGATTGACCCACCTGCCCAGAAGGTTGAGCTTGCTAGGTGTTGGGTTGTCCTTGCACAACTTAGGGTTGTCCTAATGGACCAGATGGTTGAGCGGACTGGACAGTTGGTTGGCCTGATTGAATTTGAGGTTGACCAACTTGTCCAGATGGTTGACCAGACTGGACAATGGGTTGGTCTTGCTGCACGTAAGGCTGACCACCCTGCCCAAAAGGGTATCCCTCCTGGACCCCAGGTTTTCCTTGTTGCATATAAGGTTGTCCTGGATTTCTAGAGGGTTGACCAGAAGGGTATCCCTTCTAGACCCCAAGTTGTCCTTATTGCATATAAGGTTGTCCTGGATTTCCAAAGGGTTGCCCAAGATAAGTAAAAGATGGACCACCATAGGCTGAAGTTTTTCCTTGAAAGGGTTCTCCTTGTGGGCTTCTAGGTTGCCCTGGATAATATTTCCCGTAATACTATTGCCCATAAGAAGGTTGTGTGTAAGACGGCTGACCTTGATAAGGTGGTGTTTGATCCGTAGGAGGTGCTTGGCCACCACCATAATGAGTGGTGCCCCAAGCAACGTTTAACGGAACTGAGACCTCAACTGCAAGCTGAGATGGCAAGGATCCAAGATAAAGATGATGCCCTACGAGATCATAATAATGAAATGGACCTTGCGAGCCCGCATTCTAGACAATTTGCAAATACTGTTCGTATGCCCCCCCTGCTGGAATGGAACCAAAAGAAGGTGGGGCACCAAGTGTAGGATCGACAACTCCTAATGTAGGCACTGACTGGCCACTATTTACCGAACCGTGGGACGGACCAGCAATAGTGGTTACAATCGAGGATGTCGTAACAGCACTAACAACAGGCACTGAAGAAGCTACACAGATAGTTGGAATAGTCGGGACTGAAGTGATAGATGTATTGTGAATTTGAGGAATAAAAGATCCCGAAGTGGGAGTGATGTTGTGATCCCACATGGTGCCCGAAAAAGAGCTCCTAGAACTAATAACATCCCTTAAAGCCCTATAGCCTACGGGCAACGTGACACCGAGAGGGGTGACATTGAAGGGTGGTGTTTCCACCAAGATAGGAGTTTCAACACTTGTCACAACAGGTGTTCCACTCGCAATGGGGGATGTGTCATCCATATCAAAGGAAGACATTCAGACCGCAACACCAGGAGGAGTAATAGGAATATCTTCTTCGATAGGCTCCAAGCAGGGTTCAAAAGGATATCATAAAAATCATCTTCTAGAGCGCGAGAGTTTAGTGGTTGGATATGTTATCACTTAAGACTACAAGTTCATCTATGTACAAAGATCCATATAAAATTTTTGGTTCAAGTCAATAGGTTTTTAGGTCTATTACTTTAAAATTAGTCTTTTCCAAAGATATTGAGGTATGTCCTTGTAAAAAAAAACCGTTAGTTTCCATCTCCCATAGCTAGTCTTGATTACATCATTCCGACATTGCACAGTTTCGTAGCACAATATGATTGGCCAGTTTTAACTGCGCAATCATTTTCCACCATTCCTGAGCAGCCATTGCGTAGCGCGGCATGTCATTTCATGATTGCCAGCGCTACGAAATCGGGGATTCGGGTATTTTCTGCAGTATATTGCCTTGAAGTGTCAAATCTTGGGGTGTGATTCATCAAAAACCGTTCAAATGTGTCAGTCGACATCCCATCTAGATCATAATAGGATTCATCCTGCCATTAGAGATAGGATCACACACATGTCTATGATGTTAATCAATCTTATGAGGTAAGGTGGTGCAATTATGTTTATTCATGACTGCATTCAACGTGCCTATCCTATGGTAAGTGGTTCAAAAAACAAAAGGAAGCCGCCCGAA
>APFE030167842.1:14775-34827 GCA_000404065.3 Pinus taeda
ATATATTGATTTTAGGATGATGATAATGAAGAAATTTTAATTAAAATTTATATGGTATACTGGATTTTAAGAAGGTGGGAGATTAAATAGATTTCTTTAACATTTTATTTATATGTTCAAAAAGAAGATTTAGACTCAACATAGTTTTGCTGAGTTAAAAGGTCAAGGTGGTCAGTAGTTGACATATATTTGGAAAATTAGATCGAAAAGATGGACAATCTAAGAGAAAGTGCTTTTCAACTTTAACCCTCGTATGTATGATTGTACAGTTGACAAACTCTTTCATCCCATGGTGTTTTAGGAATTGTTCAACACCTAGTTTCATTATGAAGCTCGTCAAAATTAATTCTACTCTTTGCAAAACTCATTTTCTTGTTAATACTAGTCAATAAAGATAAATAATTTTGATTTTCGAGATTGGGATTGATAACCTCCTTATAATATCAGAGTTTCTTTTTTCCCTCCAACTCTTTATTTCTACCCAATTTCTCTTTAAATTTGGAAGTAATAATATTTTTAATATTATCTGAATTTTGCAAGATGATCTCCTCATTTGTTCCCCAATGCTCTTGCCAAGACTAAGCATCCTTATGCCAACCTTCTTGGGTCAAAGGTGGGGATCTGGCTAGAGTCAAAATTTAGGAAACCTCTTGTCATCCATGTTGTATAACTTCTTCTTATACATAGGATACATGGTCATAATCATGGTTTCAATGGGGAAAATACTTGCTTCAATAAGGAGGATAGTGTAGGGAGTATTTCCTTTATTCTTGAGGTTGTAAGTTATAAACTACTTTTGGATTTATTTAATCTTCCTCCATGACTCTAGATATACTGCAACCCCAAACCTCACATCCATATAAAATAACAGGGGAGGAGAAAATTAAAGGATAAGATGAAAATTTATATATTATAAAGAGGTGATCAACCCAAATATAAAATTACAAAAGTGTTTCTTAGTTTTCAATAACAAATAGAAAAAAATCAACATTTATAAGTTCAACCAATTTGTATCTTTTTAATAGTAGTAACGCCAAAAATGAAAGCAATTCTTTTGAAATGTATTTGATACATCCACATTAAATTTCAATTTTAAAATATTTGTTATAATAGCAATTTTCCTATTTTTTTAACTCATTAAAAATATAACCATCATAGGTTCATCTTAAATTCAAATCTACCAAGTGTCAAGAAGGATCAAATCTCTTAATATGAAAACCTCTAGAAACTTGAGAAAATATTTACATTTCAAGAGATTTGTTTCCTGTTGGCACTTTGTAGATCAAGGGTTAAGGTATACATGTTATGCTAGTGGAAAACCTGTGAGCCTTTTATGAAACCAACGTTTCGGATTAGCCAGGCGAGTCCATCATCATAAGGTATACATTATTCTTAATAATACTATTTATATATATAAATTTCTCTCTTATAATAAAAATAAAATTAAAATTATGGTTATTTTATTAAAATATCATTTGTCTTGACACACCCATATATAGCATTTGCCTTTTAACATTTTTTATAATTTATTTTTTCAATTATTATATATATAATATATTATATATATATATATATATATATATAATATTTATTATAAAACATTAAAGAAAAAAAAAAATCATGTAATATTGAATTTTTATATATTTACTCATTAAATTTAAATATAAAGTTTTGATCATTATAATTATGGATATGAATTATTATTTTAATTT
Source organism: Pinus taeda (assembly GCA_000404065.3). Classification (NCBI taxonomy): domain Eukaryota; kingdom Viridiplantae; phylum Streptophyta; class Pinopsida; order Pinales; family Pinaceae; genus Pinus; species Pinus taeda. Next base: position 16,488 of record APFE030167842.1, read on the forward strand.
ATATGGTTAAAAGATATCATTTGATCACATTTTTTTTGTAAGAAGAAAAAATCATGATATTATATTATCAGATAAAAATATACATGATAGTTCACATCATATCGACATTCCATGAATGTATGAGAGCATAATGCTACCTAATCCCAATTAGAAGGATATGTAATGCTATATAAGTTCACAAGCCATATGCCCAGAAGCGATGATCAAAGCATCTGAAATGCAATGCTATATTCAGAACCTTGGAACCACATGATACTATCATATCATGCAATCTTGGCAGTTTTGTCCCATGGCTCTGGGCATCTGTATAGCTAGACAAAAAGACATATACATAAAAATTAACAAAAAAGAGAGGAAAGAGCAGAGAGAATTATCCAGGAAATGGGAAGTCCCCCATATCAAAAATATCATGTTCCCATGTAATCTCCAAGTACCATTTGCCAATCAACCCTTGTAATCCCTTTTTGGATAGTCAATCTGCTTCTTTGTTCTGGTTCCTGCCAATATGCTAGATTGTGGAGCCTCCGAGGAGTTGCCAAAGAAGATAAATCTGCTCCAGCCAGCCCTGTAACATGGGATTGTTTATGGAGGCTTTCCCTGAGACCTGATCAATGATGATCTTTGAATCTCCATATATATGTAAGTGGGGGTTATAAAGGAAATTATTCAACCATAAGAGTCCCCATAGGGCTAATGCTTCCGCCCTGGTGTTGGTGCCGCAACTTCCATTCCAATAGACCCTGTAAGACAAATCAATAGACATAACAATCCAAAAACCACATACACAGGAATTCCTTTGTGCTACTCCATCAAAAAACCCCTTCGGATATAAGAGCTACATATTGATTTGCTTATGTAAAGTGATATTAGTGTATGAGGATTGAGTAGAATATATAGAGAGATTTGTGATGATTCTATCAACAACCATATGGAAACCTTTCGGAGAGTTCTAGAAAATATACCTATTTCTCCAATTCCAGATTGCCTAAAAAAGAAAAAGTGGAATGACTCTACAAGAAGATTTATGAGTACTCCACCATTTTAGAGAGCCCACAATGCAATTATGATGTATATACGGGAAACCAATGAGAGATGATAACTTTTTCCATACCTATACAGTATGCAGACAATGAAGAAAAATGTGATTGTTATTTTCACATCTCTTTTGCAAATAGAGCACATTCGAGGACCATGCCATTGCCTTTTCTGCAGATTCTCCCAAATAAGATTTCTATTGTGGTAGACCAACCATGTGAAGATGATAATTTTACATGGAATTTTTATTTTCCAGAATGCATATAAAACTTGGTGCTCCCCCTGTCTAGAGTCTAATTTTCAAAGGGTTGAATATGTGCTAGCCACAATGATATTATCCGATGTCGTCTTCCCCAACCATATGATTTTATCTTGTGTTTTTGAATGGAAGATGTCGAGGTGTTTCATAGTAGACATTATTTGATTCCACTCCAATTCCATTTGTCCATAAAACTCGATCTCCTGAGCATTTTTCCATATGGGGGCCGATCCTTGTCAACCATTAATGACTTGGCACTAGAAATATATGCCACATCCATAAAGGAGATGAATAAGCCTCTTAGAGAGAAAACATTCAATTCCAACACCCGGGATTGGGTCTATATCAATAAGAATGTGGTTTCCCAATTCAAACTTCCATGCAAGATGACGAATAAATATTTTTTCAATTTTCAAAAAACTAAGCTAGATAGTTGATCCCTGTTTGATGCCGATGGTGCCTTTCCTATACCAAAATATGAAGTCTTTATCCTTAAGATATTTGTGTTGTATGATCTTACTCCATGTGCCAGATCCAAATAAACCCCTCCAAAGGGATTTAATCAGCAGTGACCCCGCAAACTGACGGAGATCCATGATTCCCCATCCCCCCATACCCTTAGGCAAAGTGATGTTGGATAATTTGCGCAAGTGGTATTTTTTCCTTTCATGGCTCCCCCCCAAGAAGAAGTTAGCCATTAAGTGGTGTAGACAGATTATAATAGAGGCAGGGATGTAAAATAGGTGTGCACAATAAACCCCCATCTGAGATAGGACCGCTTGGGTGAGTATAACTCTACCCCCCAATGACAGGCACATAAACTCCCACCAAGATATATTTTTATAGAAACAATCAGCAAGCCATTTCCAATCAACAATTCTGTAGCAACAGGGTTTGATACGGTATCCAAGGTATTTCATACCATTTTATATTGTCATTGCCTCAATGCAAAATATATCTTTGATATATGTAATAGACTCCATGTCACATTGTCCATGATATAAAACAGATTTATTAACATTCATATGCAAGCCAGTAGCATTTGCAAATCTACTGAAAATGTGAAAGAGACATAACCAAGAAAAATGACATAGCATACCCATGATGATAATATCGTTGACAAAGAGATTATGTGAAATGTTGATGTTGTTTCCCATCTTCAGTGGTTGGAATTGATCCTCTAGAATTGATTTTTTTATGTGCAAGCTTAAACCATCCATTGTCATGATGAAGAGTAGTGGGGAGAGAGAGCATCCCTGCCAAAGACGCCAACCAACATGAAATTTGTTTGTTAGATATCCATTAATGATAACAACATAGTTGACATGGTTAACACAAGCCATAATCCAATTAACACATCTGGGTCGTAATGTAATTTTGATGAGGAAAAAACGGAGGAAGCCCCAATCCAGGCAATCATATGCCTTCTAAAGGTCAATCTGTAAGATATTAGCATTTAAATGCTTGGTGTGGATCGTGTGCATGCCCTCCTGTGCATTTGCAACAGTGTCGTGTATAAGCCTGTCCTGGAGAAAACCATTTTGTTTAGGAGTGATATAGCGAGAAAGAGTACTGCACATGCAAACGACGATGGTTTTTGATATGATTTTGTATATGAGATTGCAAAGTGATATGGGCCTGTAGTTAGAGAAGCACTTTGAAGAGTTGTGTTTGGGAATGAGAGCGATATATGTGGAGCTGATATGATGATTTTTAAAACCCGTGGTCCTCGACACCTCCACCATGCCCAATAAATCTCCTTTGAAGAGTTCAAAAAAGTGGGTGAAAAGTTCAACCATCCATCCATCAAGACCCAGACTTTTGTCTCCCTTAAATAATTTAAGGATGCCCAATAATTCATCCTCCGTGACTTCCTTATAAAATTCATAATTTTTCTCCACGTCAAACATAATCGGATAAGGATCAATCCCAAATTAGGTCCTTAGCAATAATATTTTCATTATGGCCATATGCCTTTTGAAAATATTTTACAGCAGCATTACTAATCCCTTCTTGTGACTGGAGAATATGTCTGTCAACATCATTAATCTCCCATATGGTGTTGATATTGCAACGATGATTTGCATAACGGTGGAATAATCTACTTTTGTGATCACTTTCCTTAATCCATAACGTCCTTCTTTTCAATCTCCATGTGGATTCCTCAATAAAAATGAGATTCTTCTTCCTAAGTTCAAGGGTATGAATACAGGACCGAATAGTCACAAAAAGACAGTGGGAGGACATCATGGGAAGAATCGAGTCCAGATCATGTTGAATGTCAATGATTTCACTTCTAAGGTCCTTGAGCTTCTGATTCTTCCAGTATTTTACATTCCCATGGAGGGAGTCAAGTTTATCAAGAATGTTAACCATGGGGGAAGGGCTAGGAACACAATTATGACCCCAAGTCTGCAACACCAGTTTGTTAAATTCAAGATCCTCCAACCAAGATCTGTTGAATTTGAAGGGGATGCCCATGCAAATGTCCATTTTCCTCCATTACAGTGCGATAGGCCTGTGATCAAGTATAAAATTGATGATGATGTCAGCACATACATTACCAAGCTGACCTAGTAGTTGTTCGTGGATCAAAAAATGATCTAGTCTCTTAGCAACATATGTCATGCCAGTACGGCCATTGTCCCATGTGGGGGAAATTTTTTTAGGGCAAATATCCACAAAGTTATGCATAAGAATAGCATCTTGTATCATCCCAGCGAGGGGGTCAATTTTCTTGTGGCAACCCCAAACTTCATCCAGACTGATAGTACAATTTAGGTCCCCAGCGATGATGAGTGAATCTAGTTCCATCATGCCAGAAGAAATAAATCTATCCCAGAAGATGTATCTATCTTTGTATGGTGCATATATGTTGAGGATGTGCACATGGTTAAGCAGGCCTCATATGCTGCCTTCCATCAAGATACCCACAAAACACTTGTAGGCCTTTATTTTGATCCAACTAGGGTCCCATAAGGCCACCAAATGTCCAGAGAGACTCACAGAAGCAGTAGCAGATATGTGTCAGTTTGGAAACATTTTCTGAAAATATAAAACAACTTGTGAAACACTATGCATGGGTTCTTGAATGAGGATGATGTAAGGATGCAGAGAGGATAAAAGATGTTTGAGAGCCAAGTATTTAGGGGCAGCCCCCAGACCCCAGATATTAAGTGAGATAATGCAAGTCATGAGAGATCATTGTCAAGCAACTGTGCTCTAAGGGCCCATGAGGGAGGGAGGTCAGCAATAAGGACATCAACCAGAAAACGATCCATGGGGGAGGTTAATGGGTTTGTCTTGGGACGTCCCCAAAAATGTCGGTTACCTCAGTTCTGTTTTTTTCAGACAGTAATGTTTCCCGCCGAGGTAGGGCTGATGTGGGGGGAGGTAGAACCCCTCGATTTGTGGATAGTGAGAGTACGTAGGTCCAGTGTCTTTATTTGTAAGAGGAAGTCCAGGTCAACACCGACAGAGTTCGTAGGCGAGGCAATAGGTGAATTAGGGGGAGTATCGCTAAGACTAGGATCTTTGTCCTTGAATTGACGACGCAGTGGTAACAGGGAGGGTACATATGAAAAATGCAAGGTAGATGGAATGATAGGGGTGTGGAGCTGAAAAGAGGCAGGTATTTCCTGATAGGGAGTCGGTTCCGGTGGGGGATGACATTTGAATGGGTTAGGACTGTCAAAGAGTGGAAAATTTGATTTGGAAAAGGCATTTGGGGATGACGAAACATAAATAGGAGATGAAACAAAAGAGCCAAATGCATGAGGGCGATTAGAATTTGGGTCTCGAGGCATACCTAAATGCTGCGAATATTGCTTATGTGGTGTAACCTGATGTCCATTGAGGCTCGGTTGACCCATATCAAAGTGGGACACCATGGAACCATTGCAATATATCATACCATGAAGGCGACCACCCGGTCGAAGAGGACACTGACCCCGTAGAGGACTCGTTCAGTGATAGAGAGAGCAGCGGAAGGGAACCCCCCAGTAGTCTAGCCTTTGGTGAAGACTGGTGTCACCCCAGTGAAGTTCAATGTGATCCAGAAACCCCCACGATTCGATGAGAATCCAGGCGACTCTCTTGTCCTATGCCCCCCGACAGCATGGATCAACATATACAAATTTTCCGATGGCATATCCAATATCAATTAAAGCCTGTTTGGTCCATAATTCAATTGGCAGTCTGGGAAATTTCACCCATACCAGTTTTTTTGTTGGTGTATTATGAAGAGGGTTAGTGTTGGCTTAAGGGGGCCTGACCCAGGTACGGAGTTATTTAGCCAAACAAATCCCTACACTACTGGCCCTTTTGGCATTAGATCGTAGAGCGTAGACTGAAGTCTCACCCGAAGCAGTATGGGGGGATGCTGCAACCAAGTTTCCGCACCCTTGAGATGTCTGAGGGGTCGATTTAGTCCAACTGTGCCTACCTTTGTGCAGGTTACTTCGCACACCATTCTGACCTGTGATACCTTCGTCGTCTGCTATAATTTTCCTTTGCACAGCCTTAACCAGGGGGCTGAGGTGATTTCATGCTGCTATGGCAGCGATCTGTGCTATTTCCCCAAGTTACATCGCGTATCTTAATTATCCCCTTATAGATGTTAGTCAACTTCACGTAACGAGATATTGTAACTCCCATTCACTTAATCTACATAGTTATATATGTTTGTGCACCATATAGACAACAAAAATGCAATTTATACCCAGTATATTCGATACAAAAAATAGGAAATAAATACACAGAATTGAGGTAAAACTTTTGTTTATTAATGCTTCAACAGTTACAAACTCGACTCACCCTACACACTCAGTTGCAAGGGTCTGCGCACTTAGCTGCGGATGACTAGGCCTCTGTGCACTCAGCTACAGAGCCTTCTCCTACTCTACAACCAAAAGACTCAACCTTACCCTTAGATCTTCCACTATGCTTCTATTCCATGGCCATTCTAATTCTATTCCTTTACAACTTAGAGCCTCGCTCTATTTATACAATCCCATGGTCCGCAGACCATGGTTAGATCTCAATAGCTGACATTACATTACAAAATTGAGGGAAGACAACCCTATGATGCATTTACAAGATATGCACTCCATGCCCACAAATGTGGAGTCTTTACATCAAAGATATAATTTATGACTAAAATATAGGCTCTAAGCCCCAAAACTTTCCTTGGGGGATCCCGCGCCCAACGGGGCCCCAACACAAACATCGTGACTTGCCCTCGAGTCACTCTATTGGTGCAGAGATCTTTGCGCGCGAACCCCCCAACTCTGCCTGGACTGGTGCAAGGTCGACAACGCATTGAGTAGCTATCTCCTGCACTTCCTAAACGCATTTTTCAGAAACTGTTGTATCTAAACTACTTCCCTGAATCTGTTCCTACATTCCTTGCATCTGTGCAAGCTTTGCTTCAATCGAGGTGGTAATTACAAATGCCTCATCAATCCACTGTTGTACGCATGCCTTCAAAATGGCTTCCTTATGTCACACAATGTCTACCTGTTCCTTGAGTGCTTTTTCATGCTGCATCCGCGCGAGGCTCTATGTAAGGACCACCATCTGTGTGGTCCCTTTGACTTTGTTGTACTTTTGCTGCAGCTCACACACCTTTATTTCTAAGCACGGTATGTTCAGGTCCTCCTGCAGAGTACTGAGGACCTCGAACGACTCCTCAAATAGCCAAGTACAGTCTTTCACTGCACTGTTGATCTCCATTATTCCTGTTGTAATGGTGATGGTGCGTTGTTCCTTCACCTCTCGCAAAGTTGAAGGTTGCACCTTCAATTTGAGTTCGGAAATCTAAAGGTTCAGCTCCAGCTGAACCTTGGCCATCTCTTCCATCGCCTCGCGCACCCCTGCTATGAGTTTCCAGATGCACGCCTCCACTAGGTCTTCTGCTAGGATGGCCAACTCTGGGACTGTCTGGCAGGCGTCCTCGACCACCTCCACAATCTATCGGTTCTACACCACTACTTCGTCGCGCTGCAAGCTCAACTGTTCCATATTGATTCGCTGCTCGCTTATGACCTGGAACGCATGACCCTCCCTAGCTCGCAATTTTGCAGTCACTCTGTCCTGCGGAACATAGAGCGTCTCCCGAGGGAGCACAACCATGTTTATTCCAACTCCCTTTAGTGCACTGACCATAGGCCTATTGGCCTCGTTTTCTGTAACCAGTGCTCCCTCTGGCAGCACTATAGTGTTGGTCATGCGGGCGCACAACATTTCCTCAGTCGCGACCGTGCCTACTACGAGGGTGGTTGATAGAGTACCAGCCTGAGGAGTGTGCACCTACAACACCTGTATCTATGCCTGGAGGGCCCCCCAACACTATCTGGTTTTCCTCCATGAACTATTGGAGGGCCTCCACGGTGACGTCACGCAACGTCTCCCCAATGTCATGGAGATCCCCCTTAATGAGGTTGATCAGGTCAAAAGAAGTCTTTGAGGCCTTTGACTTCTTCTGCGGCCCCACCTACTCTCTCGAGCATTGTCACTTGACTTGTGTGGATGCTGTCTGCAGGTCTATGCCACCTTCCTCTGGATTTGTCTCTTATGCAGGCGAAGGCAACTTTTCTCCCTCGCGGTCCTTCTCAGTTGCCCTCTGCTACTCATTTGTTGCCTTCGCAGTGTCGTGCACCTCCTGCGCCTTAGCTATTATTGCTTCCTTCCTTCCTTCTCTTCTCTGCCAACTGCACCATCTGCAGTTTTTCCTCCTCCTTTTTCCTCTGTGCAACGAACTTCTCCGCTTCCACCACGGAGCTAGTTGGAGCGCACCACTCTAGCAACCACGACTCAAGGATAATGAATATGACATCATCTGTCACCAGATAAGGTAGCACCTTCCATGCCTTCACGGAGTCCTTCCTCGCCCTCATGTACACGTGTTGAAAGTCTGCCTTGGACACTACTCTGTAGATTGTTATATACAGTGGGCGATAACTACGGCTTGTAGTTAATCCCCATTATGATGTTCATCTCCATGAACACCCAGAATATTTTGCTACCTCTTATCCTTTGCACATCCTTAGTTTTCCATAGCAAAGCATACTTCGCTACCTCCGGAAGATCTTGCACAATCGTTGGGAACTGGCTGTCCTCGGGTAATTCCCATGCCACCAGCACTATGGATAGCAAAAGCCATGCATAGTGGAAATTCTTCCCCTGCTCCTGCTCCTCATGGTATTTTTCCAGGAATTCTCTACACAAGTAATCCGCCCAGTTAAACTAGACCCCTTTTGCGCATTGCGCGATAGGTGTAACCACCGGCATGGGCTCCTCATCCGCGCGGCACTTCCGCATGACTTTCCCGGCCAATATCTACATTGTGATTTTGACCACAGTGTTATTGATACTGGAGATCGCATACCCTCTTTTTTTGTTCTCCGGCTTGAAATTCTTCTTCATGGCCTCCGCAATGGCCAAATCATCACTTTTACCCTTGGATATGTTCGTTGGATCCTCCCCTTTGCAAGGGAGCTGGGTAATTCTGTGAATCACATGATCCATGAGGGGGATGGGCTCCTCCAACCACAAACACCCATCATGCACCAGGCAGAGCAGCTGCCTGATGACAAAAATAGTCACTGGGGTGCAATGGTAATGCGGCAACCAGAGTAGGTTTAACAATCTCGCTTTCTCTACTCCTCGCAACCACTTGTGCATTTCCAACTCTATGACTCTCGCCGGTGTGTTTTTCTTCTGCCGCATTAGCTGCACGGATGCTAGATGTGGGAATTTGTCATTGTTCACGAGATTCCAGTATTCAAATTTTAGATCTGGTACCCGTCCCAAGTGCACTCCGTCAAAAATGATTTCATCAAGGAGCAGTGGAGTATACAGAGAGCTCTTGCTCTCGTCTAGGTCCTTGGGCACCCTTGCTTTCCCCTTCCGCGGAGGAACATATACGGGCAGCCTGGTCAAAGGGTTTGCACCCTGGGTTTCTTCCTCCATTTCTTCATCCTCGTCCTCTACCAATATTTCTTCAAAGTCTTCTTCCTCCTCATCAGCTCCCAAATTGATCGCCTTCCCCTTTTCTTCCATGGTAAGCCTTGTCCTTAACGAATTCCTAGGGGACACTCGCACTGGTACCATAGGCTGCTTATCTTTCTTGGGTCTTGGTGTGCGTGGTGATTAAGGGATTTCTGTGACTATCCCAATGCTTTCTGGGGCTTCTCCTACTGTTATGGCCTACGCGCCTCCTTAGCACTCATCTCTCCAACATCCATGGCTTCCTTTAGCATGGTAACACTGCTATTCCACAATTCTCTCAACGGCTCAGGTAAGTGCTCAAACAATGCCTTCGACTTCAAAATATCGAATAATTTGAGGCTCATGAATCTATGGGCACACAATAGCTGAATTCTCAAATTGCCAAGTGTTGTTTGCTAGGCAGCCCTTTGCACTTTATAGCAATTTGAATTCGTCTGTTCCCCCCACTTTCAGTCCATTAATTCTCCTTTGGCAGTAGATTTTCCCAAATCTATCCCATAAAGTTCACCTTAAATGCTTGTCGCCCACTCCATTTGGTCTCAACTTTTTCTTATCATTACTCTTACCTCATTTGTAAACTACAAAAGCGAAAAGCAGAGAAGTATACATAGCAATGTACAGGATATTGTGGGAAAGAAGGGTAAAGCTCTAACTTCTGAAGATAAAGAAATGACGCCCTTGTACATAGACACCACTTGCAACAGAGATGTCGGTGTTATTACTTGGGAAAGCATGCACAGCCTACTCGAGGAAGAAAATCCCAGAGTAATGGAGGTTATAGAAACTGCAGATTCACGCGAGTCATCTGAAGCGTCGATTACAGAGCTGGCATGTTTGTTCTTGCTCCAGATAGTAGCGAGGCCCAAGATTCTTCCATACACTGACATAGTCAAATGGGTACTGGATAGTGCCGATATCACAAACAGACATTTTAAGACTCAAGGCCAAGAACTCACATAGTCATTCTTTCCACAAAATTTAAGGTTTATATACTCTAGCAAAAAGCATGCAAGAGGCAAAAAATAGCACCAGGGAAGCCCGGATCGAGAAACAGAGGCAGTTTCTGATGCGCCTAGCACTAATCGCGCATTTCCAAGCAAAACCCCTTGAGAAGGAAAGCCTCTAATTGCTCAGTCGCCTGTAAGCCAAGAAAATTGTAGGAAAAAGTGCTAAAGGCGAAAGGCAAAACCTGAACTCTAAAAACCAGTGGTATTTACCAAGAATATCCTCAAGTGGTATATAAATATTTACCAAATGTACAGCATCTACAAGCAAGTTGGAGACATAAGGCTCAAGAAAGAGCAGAGTCCATCAAAAGGTTAACCAAGTTGAATTGGGATTCTTACTGGACGTACTTGGTAAAAACACATAGTCAGTGCACGACTCTCAAATGTATCATTAATTCTGCTGAGAAAATGGTGCCAACACTTTCCGATTCCGTTTTCGCAGGATAGCTAAAGTGGGAGGTCGGTCAACCAACTGTCCTCAAGCAAATTTTGAACGCTTGCAACTACAAGGAACAAATACATAGATAGTTTCCAGTTTTAGTTTTAGATTCAGTTTTAGTTTTAATTTTTCTTTATTTTTGCCTAAAATGAGGACGGTCATTTAAACCGCATCCTACATTTTTGTAATAAATTTTTAGATTTAGCTAGTAGTATTTAAACCCTTCTCATGTATTTAGAGAAGGGTCCTAAAAATTTTCAAAAACTTGTCCTCAGAACATGCACTTTTGCACCCTCCGAGGAGGTTTTGATGAATGAATGGAACAAGATTTATTGATATCTGCGTTTAATATCTACTACTGATGTTGCACTTTTATACTCTTAGTGGATGTTGGATTAAGAAGAGATAAATAATTATTGCTAAAGCTCATGAGTAGAACTAGTTATAAATGGTACTTTTATCTCTTAACAATTTATGCTTATGTGTTAAGGTGATATTCACGTTCAGTTATTTATATATGAATGCTTGAATGCATGAGTTATCATTTGGCACTTTTGTAGGGTGATAGCTATTTATTTGTGCTTAATATATGAATGACTTATCATGCGATATGTTTTTCACAATTGTTTCGTCTAACTTTTTATACGAAATAGTTTATCTTTATTGAATTCTTTTCTCATAGCAGTTGAATGATCTTTATTACCAATCGTCATTTGAAATTATTTCAGATCGCATAACCGAAAGATTAAATCCCGGGTTAGTTTTAAAATTAGGTATTTCTATTCATTAGAATACAACTGCATTAGATTTATAATAAAATCATTTTACTTAGAAATTATTAGAAAGGAAATATCAATTCTCAACACACACACACACACACATAAATTGGGAAACTGGTCCCATATCCCCAGTTGGACCCACTATACCAAACGGAAAAGGAGCTGCTAGCCAAGATCTGGATCGGGTGGGTATCCCCCTTGTTGTAGACTCGATTTTCGGGGCTTCAACAATATCACAGATGAAGAATGGAACCTTCTCGATAGAAGGGCACTAGGAATAGTACGATTGTGCATCATAGCGTCGATTGCCTTCAACATTTCAAAGGAAACAATGACAGAGGGTTTGATTAAGGCGTTGGAGAAACTATATGAAAAACCCTCAGCCTCAAACAAGGTATTTTTTATGAAACGATTATTTAATATGAAGATGTCAGAAGGTGGATCTGTTGCAGACCATTTAAATGATTTTAATACTGTTACAAGTCAGTTATGTTTTGTAGGGGTAAACTTTGATGATGAAGTTAGAGCTTTGTTATTCTTTTTCTTATTGCCAGAAAGTTGGAATGGTTTAGTAATGGCCATTAATAGCTCTATTTCTGGATCTAATACTTTAAAGTTTGATGATGTTGTCGGTACTATCCTTAGCGAGGAAATGCGACGGAAAAGCTCCGGTGAGACATCGGGTAATGCTTTAAGTACAGAGTCTAGGGGAAGAAAAATGGAAAGAGGAAAGAGCTCAGGATATTGCAGTAAATCAAGGAAAGGCAGATCCAAGTCCATATTGGGGATAGTGTGCTGGAAAGGCGGAAAGAAAGGACACCTAAAGAAAGATTGTAGATCTCATAAATGAAAAGAAGGAGATGCACATCAAGAAAACAATCATGAAGTAAATGTGACAGGCTAGGTGTTACAAGATGCTTTGATTCTTTCTTTTGAAAATATCATTGATTCCTGGGTGGTAGATTCAGGGGCCTCATTCCATGCCACACCTGATAAGAAATACTTTCATGACTATGTTCAAGTATATTTTGGACAAGTTCATTTGGGTGATGATAAACCCTGTAAAATTGTTGGAATGGGTAAGGTTTTTGTAAAACAGCAGAATGGAAACCAATGGCTACTAAAGGAGGTAAGGCATGTTCCAGATCTAAAGAAAAATCCGATTTCAACAGGGTAGTTAGGTGGTGAAGGTTGTGTGACAACTTTCACATATAAAGTTTGGAAGGTTACCAAAGGAGCCCTGGTAATAGCAAAAGGTGAAAAGGTTGGTACATTGTATTTATGCAATAGTATTTCTACCTCTGTTAATGCTTTAACTTCCAAAGGAGCAGATGCAGCATTATGGCATCATAGGCTCGGACACATGAGTGAAAAGGGGATAAGATTCTTCACTCAAGGAATTTTTTGTTGGGTTTGAAGAATGTTGATTTGGACTTCTATGAGAATTGCATTTATGGAAAACAGAAGAGAGTCAGATTTCTCAGAGTTGGGAAAGAAAAGAAGAGCGAAAAATTAGAGCTTGTGCATACAGATGTATGAGGACCTGCTCAGGTATCATCTCTTGGCGGCTCTCATTATTATGTTACTTTTATTGATGATGAAACTAGAAAAACTTGGATTTATTGTATTAAGAATAAATCTGATGTATTTGATACTTTCAAGAAATGGAAAGCTTTAGTTGAGATTGAGACAGGAAAGAAATTGAGGTGTCTCAGATCAGACAATGGAGGTGAATATTGCAGCAAAGAGTTTGATAGGTACTATTCAGAGCATGGAATTCACAGAGAGAAAACGATTCTAAGAACACCACAAGAAAATGGTGCGTTAGAAAGGATGAATAGAGCAATCATGGAGCGTGCAAGGTGCATGAGATTGCATGCAAGATTGCCTTTACAATTTTGGGCAAATGCTATCTATACTGTTGTTTATCTAATAAACAGAGGGCCTTCAAGTTTCTTGGATGGTGGTGTTCCAGAGAAAACATGGACACGTAAAAAGGTAAACTACTCTTTTTTAAAGCCTTTTGGTTGTGAGGCCTTTGTCCATATCAATAAAGAAAATAAAACAAAGCTTGAGGCAAAGTCAAAGAAATGTACCTTTATTGGATATGGTGTTAATTATTTTGTTTATCGCTTATATGATTATGAATCACAAAATCATTAGGAGCAGAGATGTAAAATTCAATGAAAAGGTCTTGTATAAGAATCAGTTGCAGGAAAAAGAAAACAAGGAATACACAGTTCTTGATGAAATCACTGAAAAAATAAAGGTGCCTGGAAATAATAATAATCAACAACCACAACAACAACAACCACCACAACAACAACAGGCACCCCAAACACCTAAAAGTGGTGTTAGAAGATCTACCAGGATAAGTATACCCCCTGAAAGATACTCTCTTTCATTATATTATTTATTGTTGACTGATTCTGGTGAACCCGAATGTTATGAAGAAGCAATGTAGGTTGAAAGCAGGAAGAATTGGGAGGTAACCATGGAAGAAGAGATGGACTCCTTAATGCATAACTAGACTTGGAACTTAGTCAAGTTGTCTGCAAGAAAAACTACATGGAAGAATAAATGGGTTTACAGGCTGAAGGAAGAAGATGGAGGAAAACAAAGGTAGAAAGCTAGACTTGTGGTGAAGGGGTTTGCATAGAAGAAAGGTATTAATTTTGATTAAATATTTTCTCCTGTTGTTAAAATGACTTCAATCATAACTATTTTAAGTCTAGTAGTAGTTGAAGATTTTCATCTTGAGCAGTTAGATGTAAATACAACCTTTCTCCATGGAGATTTGGAGGAAGAGATATATATGCAGTAGCCACAAGGATATGAGATAAAAGGGAAGGAGAAACTAGTGTGCAGGTTGAAGAAGAGCTTGTATGGCTTAAAACAGGCTCCAAGGCAGTGGTATCTAAAAGTTGACAAGTTTATGTCTAAACAAGTTTGTACTAGATGTCACTCTGATCATTGTGTTTATCTAAAAAACCAAAATGATGGCATATATATTATATTGTTATTGTATGTAGATGACATGCTTGTTTCAGGGTCTAACATGCAAGAAATAAATGTGCTCAAAAGAAAATTGGCAAATTCATTTGCAATGAAGGATTTGGGAGCTACAAAACAAATCCTTGGTATGAGAATAACTAGAGATAGAAAAAATCGCAAATTAACATTATCTCAAATGAGTACATACAAAAGGTGTTGAAAAGATTAATATGCACAATGCAAAACCAGTTAGTACACACCTTTTGCTAGCCATTTCAAACTTAGTAAGGAAATGTGCCCAAAGACCCCAATAAGACATGGTTATATATGTCTAAAGTTCCAATATGCATCAGCAGTTGGAAGCTTAATGTATGCAATGGGTCTGCACACAGGCCTGATATTGCACATGCAGTGGGAGTTGTAAGAAGGTACATGAACAATCCAGGAAAGGAACATTGGATGGTAGTGAAATGGATTCTCAGATATTTGAAAGGTACTACAAATCAAACATTATGCTTTGGTGGTTCAAACATTTCTCTACAGGAATATGTTGATGTAGACATGGCAGGTGACAGAGATAATAGGAGGAGAACTACAGGATATGTATTTACTGTAGGAGGAACAGTTGTCAGTTTGGTTTCAAAAATCCAAAGTGTTGTTGTACTTTCAACAACAGAAGCAAAGTATGTTGCTGCTACAAAGGCTAGTAAAGAAATGATTTGGTTACAAAGGTTTATGGGTGAATTGGGTAAGGAGCATGATATGGGCACATTATACAGTGATAGAAAAAGTGCCATTCATCTTGCAAAGAACTCAGCATTTCATTCCAGAACTAAACACATATAGCTCAAGTACCATTTCATACGATTAGTGTTGGAAGATGGAGAGTTGAAGCTGGAAAAGATACACATTAGCCAGAATCCTACAGATATGTTAACAAAAGTTGTAACCAGGGAGAAACTGAGAATATGTTCAGTTTCAATTGGTCTTCAAGGATGACGATGAAGATGAGTAACAACCAGGTCCAAAGAGGAGTCATTATCCAGCAAATGACGCAGCGATGGAGTTGCTACAATCATTCTCCAAGTGGGAGATTATTGAGTGTGGAGCATGATTATTCAGAGGTCTTTGTTTCAACTGGATGTATACCCTAGGAAGTTTGTACACCCCTCCATGCGGGGGTTCATGGGGGCCGATCCCCCCCGGTTGGGGGGTCCGGGGGCCAGCGGTCCCCCAGCGGGGGTTTCGGGGGCAGCGGTCCCGAAGCTAAAAACAAATGTAAAATTTCCTTGTAAAAGTATAGTAACTTCTAGTCAATCTGGCCCATTCATTAGGCGGATGATATGATGGTAGAACTTATGTTTAGTTTAGGGTTTTTTTGCCCTATAAGGAAACCCCTCTCTTTGTATGAGGGCATTGTATTTGAGGCTGTGTAATAGATATGTGTTCTCTGAGCGAGAAACAGAGAGGTGAGACTATGAGAGAAAACAGAGGACATTACAGCGGATTTTTGTAGGTTGTGTCTCTTCATTTTGCTAGATAATAGAAAGGAAGGACTGGCTGTTCGGGGTGGACGTAGCCCAAACTGGGTGAACCACGTATATCTGTGTCTCTCTTGTTTTATGTGTTTTCTGTCTTTATATTTATGCAATATTTTATGTGTTCCATTGCTCCATAATATATAATTTTCTAACAGTAGAGTCTGATTCTTCCTGCTTTAGCTCAAAATATATCTTCTTAGGTTCTTTTGGTTGGACTTCATGTTTAATGACATCTTTTACCTCTCTGAACACCATGTTACGCAGTAATTTGTCACCGTCAGTCACCGTCCTTGTCGCACCCCCGCTGTCACACATTGGAGGACACATTTACGGACCTGTGACCAGTGACATAACTTGAAAACACTTGCATTGAGGCCTCCTGAGTATGAAGTTCAATAACCCTGAAGACACCCTCTGAAGATTAACCTTGGAAAATGCCTTTTTCCCATTAGCGCGGGTCCACAGTATATTACCCCGTGCCAATGGCTCAGTCCTTACAAAGAGGGCGCGCCCATAAGCGCTCTGTCCCAGAGCACGGCCCACGCCACACAATTTGGGCATGATTTTTGGCCAGCGCATGCTAGAATGATTTTTCCCCTTGTGGCTCACTCAGTTCCCTGAAGGAAAAAGCCCATAAAAGCAGCCGGGCTTCGGCTTTTCTATCCAAGGCAATGGCTATTATGAGACATTACCAAAACTCAGAATGTGTCCACATACAATGCATATCTCCTCTCCCTTTATCTATAAAATCCTGTCTCCCCATAATGAACAGGCTAGTTTTTGGAGGCTAAAGCAAAAGAGCAAACAAGCTAGTGTGAGAGAGATAGTTTTTTGGAGCTAAAAGCTGAAAGTAAGGTTATGCTGCCGGATTGTTGAGAGAGAAAGTGATTTTGCAAGACACGTCGGACTGACTACCCACCCAGCTAGAGGAGTTTTACAGTGTCAAGCCTTAAGTGGTTGTAATTTCTTCTCTCATTTCTATTTAATGCAAAGCGACTGTCATTATGGTTTCATTCGTGTGTTACGTCGGTGATATGTGAATTGTATCTTGCTTGACTGGTACATAGCTGTATGTTTTTGGATTTTATGCTTGTTGTGGTTTATCCTTCACTTGTGCAGGTATCTATGTGCGAATAGCGACCGGCCGAAGATAGAGGATAGGAGCGACACTTCCCCCCACAACAAACAAGCGTTGGATCCCAGGTTGGTCTCCTAGATCGACTTCTAAAATTATATAGCTAGGAACTTGCATGCAGCGTGATTGATTGTTGCTAGACCCCTGTGGGGCTAGTGGGATCCACCTCTGTCCGCAGAGGGGATTTACCTCCGCAACAAATTGGCAACTCCGCTGGGGAGTTTGCCTATTGATTGTTTAAGCTATATTGTCTGATTTTGTAAATCAAGGACGAAGCCTGAAGAGCGGCCAGGCAGCCTTCGAAACACTTCCGCCATGCGGAAGTGAAGTAGATCAACGCCCCTTCAGTCTATCTCCGGGTTGATTTACAAACTGGATGATATAAGTCTTGCTTTGCATGTCTTTTTACTATCATTGTCTGATCTGAACATTTTCTTTGCCTACAGTCCTTACCTTCTTTTTTATTCACTGGCCCTGTTTAGTTCTTTTTCTTTTTTTTTTTTCTAAGCAAGCTCGCGCCAGTGCGCTTGTTGTCTAGACAGTCGCGCTACTGGGGGCGATCTGTTTTCATACCTCTCGCGCTACGTTCTGGTTAGCGCGGGTTTCAGGCTCTCAGTCGCGCCTCTGTATTTTTTGCCTGTCAGTTCCCTGCCATCGCACTTTTCCTCTTGACAGTCGCGCTACTGGGCGCGATCGGCTTTCATACATCTCGCGCTATACTCTTGTTAGCGCGGGTTCCAGGCTCACAGTCGCGCCTCTGTATTTTTTTTTTTTTTGCCTGTCAGTTCTCTGCCAGCGCATTTTTCCTCTGCACAGTCGCGCTACTGGGCGCGATCTGTTTTCGGACAACTCGCGCTACGCTCGGTTTAGCGCGAGTTGCAGGCCCACAGTCGCGCCATACTGGTCAAATCTGTTTAGAAGCCTGTTGGTCAACCTCTGTTGCTTGGATCTGGTTTTTGCCCTGTGTATGCCCCCTGTGGATCTGTTGGTCAGCTTACATGGTTGCATGAAACTCTCGTTTTTCTTTTGCCTTGTTAGGTGGTTGTTTTTGTTTCGAAAAAACTGGCTATTAGTTTCTTTAAAAGTAGTTTTCCAGCAATGAACATCTCTTGAAAGCTTTACGTGCATCGTCATTTTTTTT
>APFE030167846.1:0-17629 GCA_000404065.3 Pinus taeda
AAGTGAACTATTCAAAAATCATGAGAAATTAGTCAGTTACGACTACCTCTCATGGAAATGGTCATACGTGAATGACTTACTTAACGCAGTTGAATCCCAAAATGATATCTAAGGTATCAATTAAGTCATGGTGAGAATCTTCTAGAAAAAGACATGGATTGGGTTCTAGCTAATCTTAGCCATCGATTACGTTTTAATCTTGGTCGTTGATGTCTCAAAGAGAGATTATAAAAAGAAACTCGATGGGGCTTGGAGAACATAGACCAACAATTCAATTTCACTTGCAGATCGATTTCCATAGTAGCAATTCTGAGTGGTTGGAGAGAGAGCTAGTGAGCTCGAAGTAGAGAGCGAGGGGAAGAGATAGTAAGGTTAGAGGAAGATTTTTCTAGCTCCAGTGAGTGCATTGCAGAGAGGCAGCGTACAACCACGCAGAGGCAACACAATGCTTCAGAGGGGATTCCGTATTTTGCTTGGGAGAAGCAGTGATTCAGTGCTAAAAGCTAGAGTAAGAGTCCAAAGGCTAGGAGAATCCATCTTCTAGACATTAGTTGATTAGATAGCGAGAGGGAAGCAATTCTGAGTTGTGGGACAAAACTACGTAGGCTGACGTCGTGACTGCGCAAATGCAACAAAGAGAACCTCAACTTGAGCTAAGGTCAGTGTCAGATTTCCAATGGGAGTGAGATTTTTCTCACTAGATTTATTGTCAGTCATTTCTCTGTATGGATTGCTAGATTTGAACATCCATAGTCTTGTACTTAGATTTACTACTACATAATATTAAAACCCTTAACTGTTGCACTAGTTTTCCTGGGTTGGGTTTTTCTGGGGACTTAATCCAAAAATAATTGTGTATTTGTATGTGTGTGCATCTATTCTTCCAACATTTATTATTTCTTCTGCAATATTTATTTTGTGAAGGTTGCAATGTATTTAATTCAATATTCTCCATAGCACACAATGAGTAAATTGTTTAATCCAATTAACAATTAGAAGAATTAACATCAGTTGCTGCAATAGGATTCCGGGTTTCAAATTTTTCACAAAAAGCAGTCCAAGAGCCATTAGAGAAACTCAAGAGTCATAAGGGGAGATGAAAGGTCATCCCATTTGTTATAGATAAGCACTCATAACTAAAACAAAGGGCTTGGCACTTGAGATTGGTAGCCTTGGCTTCTCTAGCCTAGCGTAGGAGTGAGTATCATTCTGTGGAGAAGAAAGTAGTCACTTCATGTTCCACGATTGGGACTAGTGTCATATCATTGTATTGTATACATGGAACTTTCACTTAATGATCAGAATATCTTATAGTTGACACACCTTCATGCATGTATCATGGATGTTGTAAGACTATTCTTTAAATGTTTACAGTATATATTATTTCGTTCATGCTATGTCAATAAACTATTTCGTAACTTAGTTTCATGATCGTTGTTACTAATGATTCTTTATATGTACATGCGTTTCTTTTAGGATAGTAATATTACTTTTCTTTTAGAGGCTCACTCTTTTCCCCTTGCGTGAAAGAACCTCTTATGCGTTACAATTGATATTACACAAAGTTTGCTTACTTGCTATCACCATTTATATGTGTATGTCTTCTTATGTGTTTATTGCTGCAAAGGCACATCTTTGAGATCAAATCTATGGAAACCTGCCGTATTTCCAGTCGAGGCTGCTACTCCAAACGATGGGAGGTTTAATTGGGACTTCATATCAGGGAGATCCCTTTGGTTGTTGGATTTCCAACACTATCAACATATGGCGCTAGAAGGAGGGTCATATGACAAGTTGAGTTCGTGAATTTTTGTTTCAATTTTTAATCTTGAATGGCTTCCTCTGAAATCATAACCCCGAGATGTTTTTCTATAGTCGCAAATATGAAATTTCCCACGCGGATAATTCATAACTTGTCAAATCTGAAGTTCATTGGCGAGGGTGAAACAACCATTCTTGAGCACACCCTCTTCTTTCTTGAATTTTGTGATTCTTTTGAGGTTAATTGTGAGGATGTTGATTGTAGGTTGTTCATTCTCACTCTTGAACACTGTGTTAAACAATGGTGTTATACATTTTCGACTGCTGCTATTGACTCTTTCGAACAACTTGTCATGGAGCTTCACCAAGCCTTTTACATGTATGATTATCAAAATGTACATAAGAAGGTTATTCGCCTTAAAATGAAATTTGATCAACCTTTGGAAGTTTTTCTCGATTGATTTCTTCAATTTTGTTATGAATTCTCCGAGGAAAACATAGATTGGGATTTTATGAAAGAGAAGTTTCAATATCTTGTACATATTTCTTTGAATCT
The DNA here is from genome assembly GCA_000404065.3 of Pinus taeda. NCBI lineage: Eukaryota > Viridiplantae > Streptophyta > Pinopsida > Pinales > Pinaceae > Pinus > Pinus taeda. The sequence continues at coordinate 2,318 of APFE030167846.1, forward strand.
TCTCGAAAGTCTTCCAGCTTTTGTTGGTCATGGAGTGCTTAAAGTTTCAAAGGAAGAATTTGATCTTTCTTGTGACTCTTCGTCATCTCTCACGTGTTTATGAAATGAAGCAACCCCATGTACCAATGTTGAGGTTGGAAAACTTGAAGATCATATTGTTGATCTAATCCCATGCCCTTTCCCCCCTCATAATCAAAATTTGGATCTGTGTTTAAATATTGAATTTGATTTGATTAATGATATTGTTTCCTCAAGCTATATCTCATGCCCTCCATCTGGTACTCGCTTTGATCCTTTTTATCTTGATTAACTTGATCAACATGTTTTATTAGCCTCTCTTGAATCTCATGAGGATCGAGTTCAAAACTAACAAGAGATTCATTATAACTTTTATGATGATTGTGTGTGGGCCTCATATTGTGAACATGAATCAATTATAGTAGATGATTTCTCCCTTGATCTTTCCTCTTCTTCTTCATCTTTGAATCACTTTCCTTCGCATGTTTAATGAATCTGTTACATCATTTCTTCCTTTTAACAATTTTGATCTTAATAGTACTAGTATTGATTGCTGTCAGGAATGGTGGGATGTTGATTTTCAATTAAAAGAAGAAAGGATTGAATCCATTGCTCATGATCATCCCATGCAATTATCTCAAAAAGTGTTTGGCGGAAACCAAATGTGTATGAAGCGGCTCAATTATGAATTGATTTAGATTCTATGAAAAACATATATATACGAATGCGTGTTCACTTAGAACACAATGCTTCAATCAACTATCAGTTACCAAGTCAGGTTCAACAATATCTCTTCATAACTTCTTAAAATTCAATTGGAGTAACCAAGGATTTTCATTTCCACTTTTCAAAAACTCTTATATATATGTGTGTGTGTGTGTGTGTGTGTGTGTGTTTTTTATTTTTTTTCTTTTCTAGACTTCAGAATGTAATTCGTCATGCCATGATTCGTCATTTTGAACTTTAGAGGTCAACTCCCTCTTACTTTGATCATTAGAGGCTCATTCCCTGTCAAGGCTAGACCATCAGTATATAAAACCAAAATCAAAGTCATACCTTGGACCACTTTGAAGTAGAGGTTTGGATCGACACATCTTCCTAGCTTCACCAGGTAACTATCGACGCTTTTTGCAAAAATAACAATGATAAAATCAATGTACTCAACTTTACACAAATCAACATTATGCAATCAAATCAACTAAGTCAGCTTATCAAGCTTTAGATGCCAAATAAAAACAAATATTAAAGTCATAGACTCTTGGTGTCAGGTAGAGGTCAATGACTTTTCTTCAACCCAACTTTGGTCCCATGTTAAATTTTTCATAGAGCTATATTGTTCTTTGCTTTAGATAATTGGATTTCTTCATTTGCATTAAATTCACCTCATAGCATCATAACCTTATTCATATTTACCATATTTTTCAGTAACATATGCAATTATATAGAAAGAAAAATAACATCATCAATGTAGTGAAACATAAAGGAACAATAGAGGAAAATTATTCACACATAGAGACATCAAGATTGGTCGAAGACCAGGGAAAACCCCACTATGGGGAAAACCATTTCAAATTATTCTTCTTATAGATTGTCATTGAATGATTCAACAAAAGAGAGTACAATGATCCACATCATCAACCATAATCCTATCCAACAAAATCAACTAAACAACATTCACGAGATTAACCCAACAATGCTAATGATAAAAAACCCTGCTTCAGAAAAATTCGGTCAACTGCCCCTGTCTGCGGTCAATTGCGGGAAAATGCAGTCAACTGAGCAAATCAATGGGCAATTGATAAAACCAAACCCTAGGTCCCAACCACACGCAGAGAGTGATGTGCGTGTGACTGAAAGGGATAGACCAGTTGATGGATGAGTTGAGGGGGACCAAGTACTTCTCCAAAATTGACTTTCACTCAAGGTACCATCAGAGTAAGATGAGAGAGCAAGATATCCCAAAGACAAATTTTCACTATGGGACTTTGAGTTCCTAGTTATGCCCTTTGTGCTATCCAATGCACTGACTACCTTCAAGTGTTGCATGAACCATGTGTTTTGCAAGCAACTGCACAAATATGTACCAATATTCTTTGACGACGTCCTGATTTACCATAGGACTTGGGAGGAGAACTTACGACAATTGGAGGAGGTGTTGTAGATTTCTAAGGAGAAACAACTTTATTCCAAGATGTCCAAGTGTGACTTTGGCCTCACAGAGATGCTTTACCCCAACCACGTGATTAGGGAGGAGGGAGTACAAGTTCATCAAGAGAAGATCTGGGCCATCTTGGATTGGCCAACTCCCAGGAATGTGACAAAGTTGAGGGGATCTTTGAGCATCTGTACCTATTGCTGGAGGTTCGTGAAGGGATTTTCTCAGTTGGCAGTGCCCCTGATGAACCTCATAAATAAGGGGGATTTTGAGTGGTCAACCATGACACATGAGGCCTTTGAGCACCTCGAGGTAGTCATGAGTTCATGCCCTGTTTTAGCATTGCCAGATTTTTCGCAGCCCTTTGTATTGGAGCATGATGCATCAATGGAGGGCATTGGAGCAGTCTTGATGTAGGGTGGTCACCCCATTTCTTACAAGAGACAGAAGCTTCGTGACTACGAGAGACTATACTCCATCTATGATAAGGAGATGCTTCCCATCATGCATGCCTTCACCAAATTCAGACAATACTTGGTGGGGAACCAATTCAGGGTAAAGACATACCATAACAACTTTCAGTGTTTCATGGACCAGAAGGAGCTCAATGAAAAACAATAGAAGTGGGTGAGCAGGATCCACGCATACAGCTTTGAGATAAAGTATGTCAAGGGACGTTAAATTTTCTTAGAGCGCCATTGTTCTTTTCTATGATAGTTGCATTTAATCATGAATACATTAAGTTCGCGCCATATCATCATTGTATTATTCAGATCTACACCATTATACATCAGCATATGCAATTACATAGAAATAAACAACATAACCAACATCAACAATGCAACGGAACATAAAAGGAACAGTAGAACAAAAGCATGCACACATATAGAGACACCAGGATTGGTTCAAGATTAGGGAAAAACCCTTGCAAATCTTCTTCTTAGATCGTCATCAAATGATGTAGCAAAACAATAATGATATCTATGAAACAAATCTAATTTTGATAGGAATCAAAACCCTCATACTGATGGTTGTAATGTGTTGTCACAAACTGATGTCAACTGCTGTATATTGCTGTCATTGTGTCGAACATTGTTGGGCACTGTTGTCATTGTCAATGAGCCCAGTACATATGTTTGTAGCAAAAACTAACAAATCAAATCTACAAAATTACAAATATGTATAAAAATAGAGAGGAACCCAGATCTACTAGATCACTAAAGTCAACTGAATCCAAGATGTCAAATCTTAGATCTGAACTTTGGTCGCCCTCATCACGACTATCTGTGTGTGAATAGAACTCCTTGGTCACTCTCTCGGTCACTGTATGCGAGTGATTGTGACGACAAGGTCGCTCTTAGGAAGTCTTTATGCATGCGAATGTGGCCCAATATAGCTAAAACCCAGATTCTCTCCCTTACAGTTGCTATGCAAGCGACTGAGATGTCCTGGTCGCTCTGAGGACTACCCTGTGCGAGCCACAGGGGACTTGAACCTTCCGATCTACCTTTGAAGCCATAGTCAGTCCCATAAGTCTTTGTGCCAATGTGCAAGGGTCTATAGTCGTTCTCATAGGCTTATGTGCCAGCGACCAGGGAATAGAATGCCTTGTTTTGTGCTAGCAACTGAGATCCAGAAAACCCTAACCTAGAGCAAACCTTTCGCCTATGATTTCAGACCCTTGAGCGAACTCCTTTTGTCGAACCTGTGCGAACCAAGACAAAAGAGAAGAGAATATGTGTCCAAATGATCTTGAGGTCTCTTCTATTTATAGTATTTCGTGAGTGTTCACTTGGGGTTAAGACTGACCCAAGTAGTTACTCATGTGGTTAGGGCCGACCCATTCCATAATACATGTATGAATAAAATAATTAATAATTCAACTTCCTCTTAACCAAATTGGGTGATATTTACGTTGATTTTGGTCCTCTCAAAAAGAGGAATCTAATGAAATCATCATCTCAGTCATTTGAGTTGTCCAAGGTGGCATTTTACCATAGTTGCAAAGATTAACACTCCCTCTCAACTAGGGAGAATTCCATTTACTAATATTTGTCCATCAAACAATATGCCATTCTGGAATCTTCGAGTATCATCACGGATCATCTCTGTCATGTAGTCATCGTTCCATGTCCATCTCAAGTGTCTCATCATCACAAATCATCATTGTACATCTCGATCTATCCTTTGCTTATTCCTGCTTATCACTTGATTGTTCTTGCTCGTATGTTGAACATTCTTGGATCTAGAATAAGAAGAATTTGTTACTGGAGGGGAGCTCAAGCTACCTCCCTCTATCCATCAGGCTACTATCTGGAATCTCTGTTAGCGGGTTGCTACCCGGAATATCATCATCAATCGTCATCGGAGAGCATATCCTCAAGAGGCACATCTCAACTTGGAACCACGTCGAGGAACAAAATCTTCCACCCATGCCGAGTAATAGGATAACTCATCACATAGGGGAGTACACCCTCAACCCTGGAATTTCATCAGGGAGCTTACCCTCAACCCAACATCATATCGGGTTATCTCAACCCATCCTATTTCTTATTGATCTTCCCATCGATGACCCAAAATAGCCATGTGGTAGAACACCTGCATCATAATTGACTTGGGTTGTACACCCCAAGTACACTCTCAACTCTTTGGCCAAAACGAGGAGCGATATTCCCATCAAATTGGCCTGCTTGAGGGTATGATGCCAACTGGGGTATACTCTGCAACGACCAAGAGGGGAGCAACATTCTCCAACCCTATAAAGATAGGGGAGCAACATTCTTCAACCCTATGTAACAGATAGGGTAATGCCCTATTGTCCAGAGTTCCCTCAAGCCCAAGAGCCCTCCATCTCAATTCCTCACCTTAGAAGCTCAAGCAGGGTAGGAAGAGTTTGCTCAGTGTCCTCGATCAACGCTGCTCTCATCATCAACTTGTCTCAATAGTAGTTGTTCCTATTCATATAGAACATCAAATCAAATATCATGTCAGATCATATATAATCATATGGATCACAAAAGGATACCATAATCGTCCTCCCTCTCAAGGAGGTGCCAACCACAAGTCTGAGTTTGTTTTGAACAACTACCTTGTCTCAATATATGAGAGTTTCTTGGTCCCAACTATAAATATCGGACTTACTGCCAATCAAATCATCACAATGTATCTATGTCACATCCAGATCATGCTCAAACAACTCTCTAAGGAGCTTCTGTATCCTGCCTCACAGCTAGCCATGCTAGCAACATCATGATCAACCTCAGTCATGCTATGGACCCCTCATCCATGATATCATGGAAGATCACATACTAAAGCAACGTCCAAATGTGCTTATCAACAATAATCTCAAACATCTATGCAGACACATATCATAGGAGAAATATCTCATTCTCAAAACTAGAACACCTCATGCAGATATTTCAAAGCATGCTCGGTGGAAACTCTATGTGAGTGAAGCAACTCACTCATGAATTCATTAAGGTTATGTGCACATCATACATATACAGATGGATGTTCAAAACATAATATTAATGCTTCAACCGTTGGATGCCATGTCAATTTCAACAACGTCTAAATCAGAGTATCCAGGAATTTGCAATTTTCATTATTAAAAAACATTTTCCAATAGTTTTGCAAGATGGAATTTCTTTTCCAAATTCTAGAAATCGATTCATCATGGCATGATACATCATTTCAGGCTTCATAAGCCATCTCCCTCTGATTTAGATCATCAGAGGCTCATCACTTGTCACAAGTAGAGCATCAGGATATAAAACCAAAACCATAATCAATATCAGAGCCATACCTTGGAACTCATCATCCTGGCTTCATCAGATAACTGTCAAATCTAGACATATCTAGATTTCAAGGCTTTAAGAATAATGCCTTGCTAAGCCAACATAATCATCCTTAATAAAATGTCTCAGAGTATTTTGCTGGTGTCACTTGTGTGCTAATTTTGTGGTTGTGTTCTTTATTTACGTGTTGTTCCAAGTTACTTTTTTGGTATGCACTGTTAATTATTCCCTTAGGAATATTACAATGGTATCAGAGCATGTTCTTGGCTAGTTGTGGGAGCAGGAACTGGTGAAGCCACCTCGATTCGATGGTGTTGTATTTCAAAGAGGCAGGGGTCGAAGCAAAAGAGGACAAGGCAGCGGTTGGAGCCTTGACCCTTTATCTGACACTAAGGTAGAACACATAAGGGGATGTGAGAACTAGGATGAAGAACCCATGGAGAACAAGGGAGAGCTTCAAAAAGGGGGCAAGGAGCTGACATTGGTAGAACTGGCAAGGAAAGAGAAGCTCATGATGTACATGTTGGCACAATTGGCTAGTGTTTATTTATAGAATTGGGGGAATCAAGATAAAAATGGGGAATGTGGATCCTGATATCGATAGGGGAGCCACACTCATGGGAACAATAACTAGTAGGACATCCCACACATAATTGGTCATTCCAACTGACCCACGATGCCCTAATTCGTGGATGGAACCTTGAGAAAACAAGATTCATTTGCAACCTTAATGAGGTCATTTGCCGATGAGATTGATGAGTATGATGCCTTGGATTTGAGGATTAAGATGGCCATGAATTTTGGGGAGTTTTTCCATTTAAAGGAGAAGCATAGGATGAGAGATGGAACATCATAAATGGGAGATCATCAGAACCATGACTTGCAAAGGACAATGGGAAAGATAACACTCCCCAACTTTGATGGGTAACCCAGGTGTTTCGCTAGAGCGTGGGTGCATAAGTTAGACACTTATTTCCAGCTAAACCCCATGAGGGAGGTAGATGCGATTAAGTTTACAACCTTACACTTGGATGGAGATGCACATGAGTGGTGGTATCATGGTTGGTTACTTTGGGTCATGCTGCCATTAATTCCTACATAGAGTTCACACGAAGACTCATAGAACAATTTGATAGGAAGGACCTAGAGCTGCACTTCAGGGTGTTGGCACAGTTGAGGCAGAGAGTTAGTGCAGAGACATATATTGAAGATTTCCAGAGGCTAGCTGTGATGGTGTCTCACATCTCAAAAGCGAGATTGGTCATGTTGGTTGAGGGGATAACATACCCATTTCATGGTTGGGTGATGACCTATAAGTCCTTGACATTCCATGATGCGATCACCAGGACTTGGGACATGCTGGATGCAATCCCTAAGACTAGATTACCTACCAGGACTCCCTTTCTTTAGAAGGGTAAGGACACCATACCTCCTTAGAAGTAGTGGACAAGACGTGGATAGATGGATCATGAGATTAGGAGGGAGCTCAAATTGTGTTTTACGTGTCAGGAGCCTTGGGCACTTGGGCACAAGTGTTGTAAGGGAAAGGCCTGCTATATTGAGGTATTTTCTGACAGTGAGTCTGAGGAGGAGGGAGAGATGGAGCAGGCATGAGGAGAGGAGGAGCACCATGATGTCAATGTTGGCATTATGATACAAGTGTTGTCCTTGATGGAAACTCACTCACAGGTCAGTTCAGTTTTGATGAAAGGCAACTCACAGTGTAACAGGTCTATTCAGATGTAACATGGGATTGGTACAAAAGAACAGGTAGATGGAACTAAGATTTATTGATTAGAATAAAGAAGTTGAAGGAAAATGATGGTGTAAAGCAGTTTAAGATGGGTATGCTGGTCCACTTAGTCAAAACAGCATATACACGCTATTTCACAGAACAAAAAGAGTGTATACATATACACGCACTTTCACAAGAAGAAAAGAACATATATGTTGGAAAATCAAGGAAATTCAAGAACAAAGAATACTAGGGGTTAATACCATGGTATTAGCCCACAATATTGAGCAGAGTAATGACTATTCGATCCTGTCGAAGAATACCAAAAATCCTAAGTGGTTTTGGTCTAAGGTATTGAGAAAGGCCTAAAACTATATAAGAGAAGATCATAAGGCCAGAGTGTGCAAGTAAAAGGGTTTTCTCAGGAATACTTCTATCTGAAGTATATTTTATGTTGTAGGGGTTGTGTTTGTGATTTGATTTGAAATATTATGTGCACCTTGAATTCAATGTTGGATCAGGATCATGAGACATGAAATGACTTATCATTGAATGATTTGATATTGGTTGGGCTAGATCTGATTGTGTACACCTGTATTATTCTTTAGATGTCATGATCTGGGTTTGTCTGAAGTCTGGAATAGCAACGAAGTTATGAGTTAATATTTGCAGATCTATATGCTTGTTTGTCTCGGTAAAAGCGCGTATACATGCAGGTTCTACTCTTCCAAGTAGCATATACAAAATAAAAGCCTATTCTTCAGATCTGACTAATCTATTTGATCAGTTCTATTGTTTTACTGTTGTCTGTCAATGAAGTCTTCTTAAATCTGAATGTAAAACTGAATGCATAAGGAGTTTGGTGTTTGATTGATTGATTGTCTAAGTGGTTATCTCTGCTATTTCCTATGTAAAGCTCTGTAAATTGATAGTAGATGTTCAATATATTGCTGGTTGGTATAGACTTGATTCATAAGTTTTGTGTTTCAGTATTTTTGAGGCTATACAGAGGTTTGGTTAAAGGAAGTAGCGTATACACAGGTTGGGTTCAGTAAAGTAGCGTATACATTCTGATGCATGATTTTTTAGGTTATAGTTGGTTTTGAACGATGATGTAGGTTTCTGGGTTCATCACAGTGTTATGATGATAGTGATTTGATTGTTCAGATTAATTGATTGTTGGTTGATGTTGTTTGAGTTTCAAAATTTCTGATGGGTCTAGTATGAAAATTTGATGAAACGAGGCCTTCATTTGTATTGTTGTGTACTAGGAGCATCTAGTCTAAAAATTTATGAAACGTGGTCCTTGGAAGAAGAGAAAAGGTCGTAGCCTTCTGTAGGTCGGGGCCTATGTACTAGTAAACACATTGGCTTGTACAAGAGCTAGGAGGTTGTAGCTCCCTTACAGTAGAAGCTGGAAAACGAGAGAAGGTTGTAGCCTTCTGCAGGTGGGTGCCTGCATATTGGTATGATTCTGCACCAATACAAGATTGTAAACAAATTTTCTTAATATTAAAAGAAGACAGAGACAACAACATTAGGTGGTTTTTCTCCCGCATTGTTGGTTGAGAGACTCTTGAACTACTATTACCAGAGTCCAAGTGCAAGGTACCTTCCTCATTTTTCTAAGTATACCTGGAGTTGTTACTTGCAGTAGGTCCAACGTGAGAAACAAAACTTTCCAAATTATCAATATTACCTCTACCTTTTGTAGACTTTGGACCTCTACCCCTCGTAGTCATTCATGTTTAAAAAGATAAAAATAAATAAATCTGAAAACCAAATGACATAGCTACAACTATCCCCTTTACAATAAAACTTACCCTCCTAAAATAAACAACAATAGAAGTACACCTGCCAAAAAAATAGCACAGAACTCACCTCTATTGTTGAGAAAGAAATCAATAATTTTTTTACCATAATCCTTCCTAACGCCTCCCCGACAATGACGCCAAAATGCTGGTTGTGGTATTTGAATGTGCTAATGATCTAACACTTAATGTCATATGGGGCTCATAAGCTTAGAGGCACAACACTGGAAATGCCAAAAGATCTTGGGAATTTTGCAAAACCATTCCTTACTCGAAACTATGCATTAGCAATCTCCAAAGTTCTTGGAAACAATACATAAAAATCCCAATTCAATTCCTTCACTAAGCTTGGAAACTTTATTAAAAAAAACTAGCAAGTAATCAACTAAGGTTCTATTCACTTCCCTGTTTAACCACTGAACAAACCAAACTTGCAAACTGTCTAAATAAACCAACATGCTCAGAGAAACACACAAGCCCTAGACAATCTTGAAATGATTCCAAACAAGTCTCTCAAAGTCAAACCAACCACTATTGAGATTCATGCACTATGCTCTGTTCTCTATTCCAATATGTGCATGAAAAAGAAAAGTAAAAGTGTGGCTTCAACTTATCTCTAGTGTATCAATATGATCAACTGCTGCAATCATTTACTGTGCACATGCAAGAAATAATCACACTCTATCTTATCTTGTATTCAAACTTGGAAAGACACTCAAACAATAAATCTGGGAAATTCGGTTTCTAATACAAGAAGCTCACATGAAAGAAGAAACTCTAGAAATTTGAGAATACAAAATAATCTTCAATAATCAACAATGTAATCAAAGCTTCAGATAGTCAAACTGATCCCAACAAGCTTTCCCGCACTCACCAACTATCAGTATCACAAGTGTTAACTCTACGCATATACCAATTGCTTATCCAAACATACAAACTCTGGGAATCGAAACAAACAACGATCGATACTTATAGTTAATCAATCAACTCCAAATATGTTCACTTTGAATGATATCGTTACAAATCAATAATGCTTCAACACTTATGTTATGCAAACAAAGGTTTCAATAAGTCTTTATAGCTCAATAAGGAAAACAAGGGTTATATTTATGAATGTACTTTAGATCTAATAAAGAAAGATTGAGATTCAATTTGTTGTGAAACCAACAAGATCGCAAGCACTGCTATTACACATTGAAGCTATTGCATCTGGTTTGTTATTGAAGTGAGCTAGGGTTTTAGTAGCCTCAAACCTGCTATGTTCACACAAAGCCATGGGATTTTAAAGAAATCAAGATGCATTCAGCTCTTGAGTCTACAATGACTCAAAAGCTTAAGAAAAAATCCTGTTTAATATTAATAATAAACCACTGTGACTCTTAGAACATTTTAAATCTGAGATCTACCAATACCCAAAAGACAAACTTGCATTAAATCTCTATTGTCACCAAGCATATACAAAATATGGTTGTGCCAGAGATCTTATTTTTACAACCTAGTTTATATGGAAGAAACAAAGGTATTGCATGCACTTACGGTGATATCCCTTTCATATCTAAGTGTTGAATAACCACAAACCAAGATATGAGGTAAACCTTTGATGAAGACAAAGCATAAAAGTAAACTGAACCAGAGCGTGTATAAATGAAAATACACAATTGATGTAAACACACTGCAACAAATCCAACAATAGTTTTAGAGCAAACAAACCACGCAATACTAATCTATTAGAGGTATGTCGAGCTGGGTTGGTTGGGCCCTGACCAACGAGCTCGCACCCTCGTAAAACAAAACTAAATTACAGAACGAAATAGATCATCACATAAAATGACAAGAATAAAGAAGAACTTGGGATTTAGCTTATACTAATGAAGTTGAGTCTTGCGATACATAATGAGCTTAGTGATACAAACCCAACTGATTAGGAGCGATACCAAATCTCAAACTAACAACATAACAACACCATAGCGTCGCTAACCTATCTCTAAACCATGACTCAAGTTATATAGTAGATTACATTACAAATATGGATATAATGGAGCCAATCATGTACAAAGCAAAATGAAAAACAAATTGCAATAGCCTACCAGCGATAAAAATATCGTAAGGCCATTTTTTAACCAGAAAGATCTGGTCCACTGCGTGAGGCTTTCTTTAGTAATGGTTACTTCTTCTTCAGCTTCTATGTTGACTAGGGGGAAGGTAGGCGCACTTCATCCTTCAATATGGCTCCATATGATATTTTCACCAATACTCGAACAGACAACTGGTCACTGGCCCTTGTAGCTAGCTTCAATAACCAATGGTCTATGCACCCTTGACTCTGGTGCAAGAACTCTGTAACTGGTGTAGGAACCCCATGATGAGTGCGGGAACTCCCACGATGAGTACAAGAACTACACCAAATTCGGTTAATGACTTGTAGAAGTTATAAACCTTGAAAAACACAGTAAGTGAGGGCATTTTCATGAAATTAAAAATTTACCTACCAACTTTTAAACAGGAAGCAAATTATACTCAAACCCTAAATATTACATCAAAAAGAGCATGAAAATGCTAGACAAAGGCTTTAAGACTGGTAAAACATGGAAGTGAGGGTGTTATATGGAAAAAAATAAGACATTGTAGGAGCCTGACAAGTACGTGCAGGAGTGTAGAACCTCTTAGAGGAACAAGGTGGACCAAACACATTTGGTTGGATTGCTTCAGCCTCTTTTGATTCTAGAGTAGAAGTGGGAGAGTATCTCTATGGACTTCATCACCAGTCTCCCAATTGTTTAGGGGAGAGACTACATCTATGTGGTGGTGGATAGGTTTACCAAGTTCGCCCACTTTTTCGCTATCCTAGACAGGTACTCTGCTTCGCAAGTAGCCAAGCTCTTCTTTAGGGAGGTGTTCAGGTTGCATGGTCTCCCCAAGACCCTCATTAGTGACAAGGTTAGCATGTTCATGGGTGGATTTTGGCAAGAGCCCTTTAGACCAGTGGGAGCCAACCTCACACCTTCCAACAATTACCACCCTAAGACTGATGACCAGACCGAGATTGTGAAGAAATGGCTAGAGGGTTACTTGCGTAACTATGTGACAGGTCCATCAGGCGTGGGTGAAATGGATTCATCTAGGGGAGTATTGCTACAAGCCGACATATCAGATGTCCATTTGGATGACCCCCTTTAAAGTGCTCTATAGTTATGAGGCTTTATCATTTGTTGACATGGTGATTAGGGACAACAAAGCCCCAGTGGTGAAGGATTGGATTTAGGAGAGCCAAGAGATCCTCCAAGCTCTCAAGGATACCTTGCAGATAACACATAATCAACAATAGGTGTATGTATATTTTCACTGAACAGAGAGGAAATTTGAGGTAGGAGACCTGGTGTATGTACACTTGTAGCCTTACTGATAGTCTACACTCAAACAAAAGGGGGTCGAGAAGCTCAAGCCCTGCTTTTATGGGCCTTATAGGGTGATTTGATGAATAAGATAGGTGGCATGGGAGTTGGAGCTCCCCCCTAGCAATGATGTGAACAATGTATTCCATGTGTCCTGCCTAAAGAAGGCGTTGGGCCAACATGTAACAACCACACCTTACCACCACTTGATGATGAGGACATTTGGTGTTGGTTCCTGAAGCCACCCTGGAGGTGTAGAAAAAGAAGCTCAGGATATCATGGAATTCCTTGTCAGGTGGAAGGATTTTCCATTGGAGGATGCTGCATGGGAGGGGGAGTAGGTAGTACAACACCCAACATTGCAATTGCTTGAGGACAAGCAAATTTTGGTGGGGAGGAATGTATTATCCCTCGTCACATAGGCTATAAAAAAAGGGAAGACTTCAATTCAATTTTGTCACTTGGGAAAAGAGGAAAAGGTTTGGGGGAAAAGTTTTACAAATTTTGGACTTAGGAGGTATGGATAAATAGGTCCCCGGCAAAAAGGGGGGAACAAGGAGGCAATATACACCCCCACTTCCCACTAATTCGCACCACCTCTTCCTCTTCGACCACCTCTTCCTCTGGAAGAATCTTGAGCAAGATTCTTTTCTCTATGAGAAAGGCACACAACCTCTTTGGAAGATTCAGGAGTTGTCTTCTTCCCAAAAGCTTTCTCTCTTTCAACAAATTTTTTCACAAGGGAGTCAAAGGTAATATCTTTGAGGTTTCCATTTGCTTGCAATGACTCTAGATAATTTGAGTAAGTGGGATAAAGTGCTTTGAGAAAAGCTATCAGAGGAATATCCAGTTCAACATTAGTGACTTTGATATCATGCATAATAGATTTTACTTCTAATGCAAGAGCAAGAGGATCATTATTTTGTAATTCAAGGGTGAAGAGTTTAATCATGAGTTGAACAACTTCAAGTGCAGAGTGTGAGTCATAGAGTTCCTTCAGTTTTTGTAAGGCTTCGAAAGCATTTGCAAAATGGCAAAATATGGCGACTCACCTCTTCATTTACTGATGCTGCAATCAAAGCATAGGCCTTGCTGTTCTTATTTGCCCAAATGACGAACTCCTTGTTTGAGGTAGGCTGTTATGGCTCTTTGTCTTCATCTCCAACACACACTCCTTTCCACAACTCATTGAAAATGAGGGTGTGTTTTATCTTCTGGGACCACTCAAGATAGTTCTCCTTGCCACTGAGAACTACTCCCACAATAGATATGATAGAATGCATTGTAAAATCTGTGTACTGTGGAAAAAAAAAATACTTCTGCTGCAAAATTTTACTACTAAAAAAATAATCTGATTCTGATATATGAAGACAAAGATATTATAGAAATGCAGTGGAAATAATACCAAAATAGGTAAAAATTCTGAAATCAAAGGCAAAAACCTTAAAACTTCAATTAGGCTGTGAGCATGACTGCCCCGCCTGCCTCTTTGATCTTCTTCTCAGCCAACTTAGAAATATGCTTGGCCTTCACGACGATGGGTTGCGAGGGCAGCTCACCCTTACCCAATACCTTAAAAAAACAACAAACCAAGTGACATCTATTAAAGGAGCACTGTCGGGGGTGGCCTTGGCCTTGATGTCCTTAGGTACCAGAGACCATAGCTTGACAATATTAATGATAGGACAATGATAATGGTTCCTTAGCTTATGGAAATGCCTCATACCAACCTTACCAAAGTAGCTGAGACAATGTTATACAAGGGCACAACGAAGCAACAACGTATGCATATTAGGAACGTTATAGAGCAGCATATGCATATCAGGTGCAACGTATGCATATTACGCCATAACCAACATATTTAGGTGTATTGAATGGTATGGAGAGTGGATGGAGAGGTTGCATTGTAGAGAGGCCACATTATATATTTTATGCAACATGCAGGGTCAAGGTGTATCGAGAGCAGATTTAGGTGTATTAAGTGGTATGGAGAGCGGATGGAACTCACAACAAAAGGGTACGTCTGCTTGTGCACAAAATTTCTTATACAATTCTCATTATGAAGAAGGTACATTTCCATCAAGTTTATTATGGCATGCTATATTTGGACACTTGAACTATGACAACCTCTGCTTGTTGAAGAAAAATGGTGTTACTGGTTTGCCTACAATTCCTAGGAAACTTAAACAATGTGATGCTTGCATTCTAGGAAAGCATAACAAACAGTGTTTTCATGATTCACATTCAAGAGCACATAGAAAACTTGATCTCATTCGTTCAAAGTTATGTGGTCCAATGCCTATTCCCTCTGCAAATGGAAATAAATATATGATGACATTTATTGATGACTACACCAGAATGTGTTGGGTTTATTTATTGAAGAACAAATCTGATGCTTTTCAAA
>APFE030167846.1:20096-32598 GCA_000404065.3 Pinus taeda
AGATTAAGGGGGGAATGTTGACACCTAATCATAGGGATTGGGTGAACAACTGTAATTAATGTAAATAAATAATAGAAACGATGGAGAGTCACCGGGAGATGAACTGAACAGTCACTCCCTCTTGTGTATAATAATGAACAACCTGAATGAATAATATGATTTAATTTGATGAGTTATCTCTTGGTCTGACAGTATATAAGGTAAAAGAGAGGCATATACACACTATCTTTTGACTATTACACTTCAAACTATTACCGCTCTTTGAGTTGTTTAGTGAAAGGGTTGGAGTACTATTAAGTACAATCGGTTTCAAGCAAAATCCACACTAGTTTCGGAGAACCTCGATCTCCTTCCTAGTTGGGAATTTGGGGAGTCCATTCTAGGGCTTCTACATGGTGATATTTGTAGCAGATCGAACCAATTATGCACACTTCCTGAGTGTAAGGGCGATGTGAGTTAGTAGTTATCCGAGCCAACTTTAGTGATTTGGATGAGCAAAAATTTGTATGATCATTTCCCATGTTGGAGCTGGAATTTTGTGGTGTTTTGAAGTGTTAGTTTTGGGCAATTATTGAGGGCCAAATTCATCTATTTCTTGTAGCGTGTGGGTTGATATGGCCAAAGCCTGTGCAGGAGCAAGAATTGGATAGATCGAAGGGCTAAGGGGCTGAAAGATTTGGGCATTCTAGAGCAATGCTTTAATTGGTTGGGGGAATTCTTTAGTAGAGGGTTGAGGATTGCTTCAACAAATAATTTCTACAGAAGTATGCATCAGTGGTTAGTTATGCAATTCACAACACTTGGAGGGCTTCCTCACTGCTTGGAGTTGAGCCGAACGCTTTCCAAGTTTTGTGGGTTTTTGGAGAGGAGTTTGTGGGTGGAGTTTTAGGCTGTTCAAGCAATATTCAGAGAAAAAATCATCATTTTAGTTGGTATCCAACAACATATCATTCTTTAGGCAATGCACATTTCTCTTCCGAGATTATTATACAATTGGGCTAGAGACATTTTTCTAGGTTTTGCTCAACTTGCTTGGCAAGACAGCTTCTATCATTTTATCTCATTCTATGTACCCAATTCCCCAATATTAATAAAATGACTCAAAGTATTTTGGTGGTGTCACTTGTGTGCTAATTTTGTGGCTATGTTCTTTATTTACATCATGTTCCAAGTTATTATTTTGGTATGCATTGTTAGTTTTTCCCTTACGAATATTACAAAACACAACCGTTTACCTTAGGAAAACCCACATGGGGGAAAATCCCAATAATTTTTTCTTAGAGAAATCATTAAGTTCAACAAAGATGCATCAAGTCAACATAAATTCAAACAGAACCCTAGTCACACCTAGTCAACTTCCCTTTAGATAAGTCTCAAATCTCTTTGTTATGCCTCAGATATGTCCTCTATTCTTCCTCAAATCCACCCTTTTTTTCTTGCCTCAAGCTCATACATTATTTTGCCTCAAATCTTCCCTTCTTCTTTACCTTAGATGATTTGAATTACCTCCACATAGATGATAACCGAGTTGCCCATTTAGATGAGGTTGAAGCATCTATCTATATTTCTCTAGTAGTTCGAATGGGTGTGACTAAAGGGGTGAGCTAACCTAACTTCTTGGAGAGCTGACTTCAAGTTTTGGAGCCAAGAAATTCAATATTATAAATTCAAAATTTCTCTTAAAACTTGACATGAAGAACATGTCACATATTTTTGTTTTGACCGTAGCATCAAGAACATGCTTTATATTTATCATTATAAATACATTAGGGGCTAAAATCTTAATTATGAAGACCGATCATAGGTACAAAATTCAACAGGGGTGTAGTTTAATTGGAAATGACTGTGTTATGAAGTATTACATAAACATAAGATTCAAGGTTTAAACCTTGTCGGTCAAGCCAATAAAAAAGAGGATTTATTCTAAATATTAGAAATTATTCCTTCATCATAGAGTAAAAATAAGCCATAGATCACTTGAGATTTTTTTTTTAGTTTAGTTACATTTTTGTTGATTTTATTTCATATCCTTTTTTCCAAACCAAATGTTTTGCAATGTAATTAAAATTTTTGTAATGTAATTTAAAGAAACCAAGTCCTTATTTCAAAATTTAAGCCCAATTATCATTGAAGGAAAAAGATGGCATTTAGATTACGATCTTTATCCATAACAATATGTGATTATGTGCCTCATATCATTTGACATGATAACAAGAGACATAAAAGACAAAAATATGAAATCCAAACACAAAAAATGATGAGACACACACACACACACGATTGTTTGATTTAATTTATATTGTCGTCATGTAAATGTTTTAGTTTCTAAGTTCTAGCAAATTTAAACCTTTATGTCTATACAACAGCTGAAATATGGACATAAAGATTTAAATTTTGCTAGAACTTAGAAACTAAAACATTTACATGATGATTATACAAATTAAATCATACAACCATTTACTTTTAATACTTACTAGTACTACACCGACAATTGTGAAGTGACAAACACAAGAAATTATAACCATAAACTACAATTTTTTATTATTAAGTCATCAAAATCAAAATGTATCACATAGATACCAAGTCATTGCTACTATGGGTGGGAATGCCAATGACAACTACAAAATAGGTAAGATATTGTTATCTAGACGAAATAATTTCATTGCATGTGATTGTTGGTAGTCCTCCATGTTATAGTCTTCAAAATCATTATCACTTCCATTTCTCGCTTCTCCATCTTCCTTCTCTATATCCAATCCAATCAATGCATATGTTGGTGCGAAGGATGATCCCTTAAAGGATCACCAACATCAAAATTGACTGACTCTAGCATTGGTTCATTGAGATCCAAGTTGGCTAATGCCATCTCAACAGTATTGTCCAAACCCATATCATCAGGAACACATTCCACATCTTTGTTTTTCGCTTCAACCACTCCTCGATTTTCTTGTAAATGATATGGTGGTTGGTACACATATACACCATTGTTTATTTGTTGGACTACTCAAGTATTCTCTTCTTCAAATTATACAAATTCCTATATGCACTTCAATTCCTCTCGCAATAAGAGGATGACATAAAATATAAGACAAGATCCTCATGGATAACTACTATAGAAATGGGCATTCTACCCTATAAGTTTCCCACCAAGCATAGTGATTCTTAGCCCCATTGTCTTTGAGCACATCATAGCCTCCAAATTCCACAGCGCTAGTGAAAAAGTCTACAAAGTTGTTTCCCACCTCATTAAGTGATGTTCTACCCTAATACATCCATATGCATTAAGGGAATTTCGAGGTAAAAAATGGTCCTCAACTAAAAATGTACTAACAAATTAACTTTAAAAGAGCCAATAGGATTCAAGATGATGATATCATTCGTAGGGGAAAATATTTGGAGGGAAAAGAATAAAGCTACTTTTTTATTGTATTTTCATCTTATATCCTTATAGGTTTACTCAAATATCAAGTGTAGACACTCGTTGGATGTGGAATTCAATTCCACATCCAATGAGTACCCACCCTGCATTCTTCGAAGAATATCGACATAAAAAAATTAAAATACATGAAAAAAAGTGTTGAACATGTTTTTTCATTTTTTTCAAGTGGGTCATTAAAAAATATGCAGAGCGGGTATTCGTTGGATGTGGAATTTAATTCCACGTCCAACATGTGTCGACATTGACATTTGAGTAAATCTACAAGGAGATAAGCCAAAAATGCAATAAAAAAGAGTAGTTTCATTGTTCTTTAAAAATCATAAATCTTATTTTAGTATTTTAACTATTATTTTATTATTTTTCTTAGGAGGCTCGTTTTATACCTCAAAATTCTTCTAATGAATGCATCCTTCATCCATTTTGAAATATCACCATCCATGTGAAGAGGGAATCTATGCAAAATCCCACCATTAAGCTTATCACTATATAGTATTTGGGATTCAATGAGTGATCCAAATAATGCAAAGGTGTGCAATTCTTATCCCACCTATTGACAATAATATCTTGTATGGTGATGAAAAAAGTCTGTTCATATCCCATACTCAAGGCACTCATTCTGTAAAAGAACTGTCTTCATAAACTCAATCATGGAATCTTATCCCTCATTGACCTCTTCTAGAACGACAACAATGAGATGATATGATCCAAAAAAGTTAAAACTATAAAATAACCATGGACCCAATAGGAGTCTTGACCTTAGTCAACCAATTAAGCATGATAAATAAGTAGGAAAACCATGTATTTGCAATCTTCAATAATGATAAACATGTGTACTCTTTATAGATGGTGAATGCATTGGCTTGCTTTCAGACAAAATTGTGGATATGCTGTGCATTCTCAATAATACCTCCCACTGATGCCACATTGGAAACAATAGATTTAAGTGCTAAATTCAAAGATTAACAATGCAATGTGTCCAAATTATTCGTTGATATTTAGCTTCCACAACCATTCTAGCAACCTTCCAAACAGGTGCATTATCAGTGATAATTTACACACAAGAATCAACACCTACATTTTTAATGACTTGTTGTACTATGTAACAACCCCCCCATTTATATATAGTAATAGATAATATTAGACATATAAATGGGGACCCTTTTAAATTTTGAGTCTTTGTAAAATAAATCCTAACTCTTAGAAATTGCCTTGAAAACTCTCACAAAACAACCCAAGTTTAGGATCCTTATCGCAAATCGCATTTCACATTTTTTTCATGTGAACACCTTTAAGTAATCCTGAATTGCGATATGCGATCAACCCTCCCGCTGCGATATTCCAATTAAAACGCCTTGAGAATTCACAATCGTACTTCGCAAAAATCACAAATAAATAAGCCTTGCCATTGTGTCATCCTTTAACGATTTTCGAAATGCGATATTGTGATAATCACAATCGCATTTCACATTATAAACAGGCAACACTATATTACATCGTTTAAAAGTTGTGATGCGTGAATAAAGCACCAAGCGTGGGAAGTAATTTTGTTAATGGACGGTTTGACAGAGTAATTAATGTTTAGCAGCCTGAGGAGAAGTAATGATGTTTCAATTTATGGCTAGTTAACGCTGAATATCGCATTTGAAATCCTCCCACGATTCAAAGTCATTTAAGAGAGAATTCAACCTTAATTTCCCTATATCGTTTGTGCTGATATATCTCTTCCATTTCAGGCGAGCTTCAAAAGACATGTCATTGCGGAAGGTGATGCAAAAACAGAAAAAACAGAGCATTACAGAGTCTGAGCTATTAGAAATGTCACCTATATTCTCTGATATGGTCTGTAGCGCCGATGGGGGAGCAACAACATGGGAGGTCATATACAACATGCTTGAGGATGAACATCCCAAAGTTATTGTCGCAAAGGCAACAACTGACTCAATAAAACATTTGGGAGTCGAATTCAAAGATGCCTCATGTTCTTTCCTTCACAGAATAGGAGCGATAGCGAAAATACTCCCATATACTGATATGGTTAGATGGGTGGTGGAAAACCTCACTATTGAAGACATGGAATTCAGAAACTCGAGAATGAAACTCATGGGGTCATTCAAAGTTGAAGACCTGACGCAAATGTACAATATACATGACCCTCAGGACATATATGACAGCTCATACCTCACCAACTTTGCAAAGAAGAACGAAGAACCTTTAAAGATGATCCAGGGTTGGAGGGTATTGGAGAACAAGTTCAAATTCGATAAAACGGGTATGTATCCTATAGCCTCTTTGGCTAACCCCTACAATTATGCAACTGCTATTTTATGTAGGCTATACAGATTGCCTAATAATGCTAAGTTTTCCATAGAATGGATTCCTTTAATTGATGCCCGTGTCAATTCCCACATTATGAATTGGGCCACTATCCTATCTGATAACCTAGCCACTGTCATCATCGAGTATCGTCAGAAGATATCCTCCTCTGCAGATAACATTCCTCCATTCTATTTCAGTGCCTACATCATGGATGCCATCTGTTTCTACACTAAATTTCCGATCATGGGTTGGAAATGGACCTTGCAGGACCCCTACCCTATCCATCTCAGCCATAAACAGATTTGGGAATCCCATTACATACCTCATTTCTATAAAATATGCCATGCCAGTATTTTTCGATTGCATCAATTAATTTTTAATAAGAAAGCCCCCAGGTTTTCTAAAGAAGCCGCTACAGACCTTCTAGTAGTGGGCAAGTATTTTGTTGAAGAATGGTGTGCATACATCAGGGTTTTTGGCAGTACAACAGACCCGCATGTCCTCCCTTTGTATGTATCTGATAAATTATTAGTAAGAGAAATAGCCCACTAGACTATGGGAAAAGGCTTGACCAAAGTCCTGAAAGAAAGCAAGAAGTTATTATGGCCACCTTTTCCTATTCGGTGCAGTTCCTTTTCATTAGCAAATTTCAACCATGCAACCAAAGAGTTAGTAAGCCTAGAAAGCCTCAGGCTCCATACTTTTCTGAAAAGGCAATTCGATCTAGACAAAATAGCACATAACATTACTACTGCACTAAAGATAAAGTCTTATAATCATGAGGCTAATAATTTTGAAAACCTTTTATAGTCAGTTGAATTCTTCGAACAAGTGTTCGAGTGGGCAAAGGAAAATCTGAGTCCTGAAGATTTTGGAAGCTTTTAGGAGTTCATAAACAAAAGGCTTGAAATAATTCTGCTGCATTTGTTAAAAATTGAGGACAAGCCTACACCCAGTGTGACTGTCAACAACGAAGGACCTAATGCTTGCATAGAGTCTCAAATGGATACAAGGAAAACACTGGATACAGGGAAGGCCCAAGACACTGAGAATACAGCCAAATCCAGCAAGAGGTCAGCCAAAAAGCAGGGTATGAGCAGCCCACCTAGAGATATCGGTTCTAATATCAAAAGTAGCAGTTTGGAATAGGAGTGGGACTAATTCAATAAAAAACTACAAAACAATCCCAAGACGACAGATACCCAGGAAACCATAGAGTATCAAACTCCTTTGCATATTCAGAAAAACATAGTGTGAATCGATGGATGAACAAGCGACAACGTCTCAGTAGACTGAAATCATTCCCACTTTGCCCACATCGAAAATTGTCTTAAAGGTGATTGAAATCCCTCCTCTAGATGTGTTCTACAACCCGTTGCACAAGGTTTTAGTAAGAAGACAGAGAAAAAGGAGGGTAGAGACACCCGAAATACCACATGGGAATGAACCGATGGACATAGTATGGAAGGACATTCTTTCCAATCCAGTCGAAAAATTGACCAGATTGTCACAGTTTACAGGGGCATATGCAATGACCACCATGGATAAAGCTACTGAGATATCTATTTCATTGAAGGAAAAGGAAGAGAAGATTGCACAGCTCGAGCAACAACTCAAAACAGAGAAGGCAAGTGTGAACAGGTAGGTCGCTGAATAGTTGGACAATTGCAACAGAGCATGGAGGTGTTGAAGATAAGCCATGAAGCAGACATATCGGCCAAAAACATGCAACTCCAAGACTTGCAGCAAGCCATGGAAATATATAAGGATGTTCCTACTGTCGAGGAATTCATCAAAGATGCAATACAGCTAAATTCTCTATTAAAACAACAAGAACAATTTTACCAAAAGATGTCACATATCGCTCCTTATCTGATCACCAACGACTAGCTAACAGATAAAGCGATTGACCAAAGAACTGAATTTACTGATCTAAGCACAAGAATATCATAATTCATCGAATGGCAAGAAACAGAAGAGGGAAGGAAAGCTAATTTGCTTGAGATCGAAGAGACACATAAGGACATTATATTCACAAATTGGGATGCGAGGATCAACAAACTGATTTAGCAGTGGCAAGAGCGGCGGGGGTGTCAAAGAACATCGTAAAGGCCGTAAACCACACTTTGTTTGCCACCAATCCGGTGAAGGAAGGCAACTCGAAAGAACTTCCCGATCTAAATGACTTGCATAAAAGATGGAAGGAAAGAGTGGAAATCCAAAGGGAATAAATCACAAAGATAACAAAGACTGACTGGGAGGCGTATTGGCAATACCTTTTCAAGCTACATATCCAAATCATGACCCTTAACTGCTCACTCCATTTAACTCAGCGGTTGCTGCCACCTCTCATAGATGCAATTTTCGCAGGACAGGTCAGAACACAGTTTGGGGCACCTCCTCAAGTCAAACCGATGGCCAATATATGCGATTTAAAAGACAAGCTGGTAGACAACAAATCATTATCATAGGCTTTGCTCATCAAGTCACTTTTATTTTTCGAGTTAGTTAACTAGTTAGGAGGAAGGTTGTTTAAAACCTCTTCAAATTTTTGTATAATCTATTTTTGAACATTAGTTAGAATAATATTTATACCATTCTCATGCATTTAGAGAAGGGTCTAGAATCTTATCGAAAACATTTGCAAAGAATGCACTTTTGTAAGCTTGTGAATGTTTTGGTGAAATTATGGAACATGATTGTTTCTTTTAAATATCAGACTATTTTCCTTTGTTGATACACTACTGTATACTTGGAAGATAATTTGATCTTAAGAAAGAAGTTGATCTATGTCATTAGTCAAATGAGCAGAACTTCACACATATGGTACTTCTATCTTGTATGATTAGTTCTATTTATGTTTAATTAGTGATAACTCTTTATTTTCATGAATTGTATACGAAATATGTTGTTTCTGTTTATTTTCATGAATTGTATATGAGATAACTACTGGATGATGCCTAGGTGAAATTGTTTATTTTCATATATGAATTATCAGATATATGCGATATAGTTTACACATTTATTTGACTAACTATTTAGTCAAAGAAATTATCTTTATATGTTATCGCCTCTGTTTTATGCATGATTGATCTTTATTATCACATGTTAAACATATATCTTTTTAGATCACATATCACACATAAATACTCAGGTTTATATTAGATTAAGTTAGCTAGAGATTTGCATGATAGAATAGGTAGTTATCATTATTCTATTGCAATCACTTGAAAACCACCCACTCTCATTTTAAAACCCACACTGGGAAACTGGTCCCATCATCTCCAATCAGAGCCACCACTTTAAACAGAAAAGGAGCTGTTATTAGGTCCCTATAATACTAGTGATTACCCCATTACTATTGTAGTTGTATCCCTTATTAATATTGTTGTGCCCCTATTGTCCTCATATTGTTATTACTGTGCCCCATATAATCCCTCTATTGTTATTTTTGTGGCTTTATATTATCATTGTTAGGTTGGTTGGGTTATATTGTCACTCCCTAGACTCCTATATATAGAAATGAGATTTTGTCATTTGAATCATCCAAGAATTGTTCATTTATGTAATGTAAAGTAGGTGGCCCTCTCGAAGAGGCTGAATTCTAAGGCGTTGATCTATCTTTTCTATCTTTTTGTAAGCTGGTTTCATAAAATTTGGTATTAGAGCTTTGGATTCTAGGGTTTCGCTGCTCCAAATAGGTCATCGTGGCATGTTCGCCCTAACTTTTTTCTATGACATTTTAGAAGCTAAAAAACAACCATTTGAGACGAAATCGCACCGAACCTCGGATCCGAATTTCAGAGCTTTTTGCTCTATATTTGCGGAGATATGACCTGAGGAAGTTGGTCTTTTTGCAGACTCCTGAATTACATTCCAAATAGGTGACTTGGGGAAAATCATCATAACTTTCTCTCTGAGCATCAGATTGAAATTTTGTAAGAAGGTATAGAAAGACGACGGACTGTAGTTTCTTGTATATATTTTTCAGAGCCAAAGGTTGAAACAGTGACTCGTAGAACGTCGTACAAGTTTGCTCTATTGAACTAGTCTATAATCAGGTCACTGTGGGAGGTTTGGCATAACTCTTCCCTAGAAAATCCAATTTGGATCAGACTGGTGGCATTGGAAAGAGGACGCAGAGGGCTACTGCAGGTCGCAATTTCAGAATTGGATGATCCAAAATTATAGAGATACATCAAATTCAATATCAAGCTCCTACAAAGTGAAAAAAGATGTGTAGTTTTTTTCTTTAAATTTTTGCATAAGTTTGGTTTGAAAAATTAGTTTGAAGGAATTAAAAGGGAATAGTAAAGCATTATTATTGGTAATTGATGCCCTGAGGAAAGAAAATGCTAGTAAGCAAGCTGAAAGCTCTAGCATGACTCATGAAGAAGAGGAAGAAATGCAACATGATATATCAAAATTCCGAGACCAAGTGAAACAAGTGTCACTTGCAAAAAAAGTAACAGAATCCAAGATGGATGGCTTAAAGAAAGGCGTAGAAGCTAAGATGAATGACATGCAAGCTAAGATGGATGATTTGAAGATAGATTTGAAGACAAGTTTGAAGACTAGCATGGAAGATTTGAAGACAGATTTGACAAAGTTTCTACAAGAAATGCTTACTAATGGTGAAAGGGTAGTAAAGGAAACTCATGATGAGAACAAAAGAAATGTTAATCATGATTTCATAGACTCTAATGCTGGACCGAAGACCCACCATATTCCAAAAATCGATATGATGAAGTTTGATGGCAAGGATCCCGCAACATGGATGTTACAGAGGGAGCAATTTTTCGATTTCAATAATGTGCAAAACACACAAAAGGTACGTATTGCAACTTTATATTTGGAACCAAATCAGTTTGTATGGTATCAATGGCTTTGCTCTCGTAAACAATTTATCACTTGGGAAATTTTTACGGAGGAATTGATAACACATTATGAGGATACAAAAAGCAACACTTTCTTTAGCTAATTGATAAGTCTCAAACAAAAGGGTTCAATAATGGAGCACATTGAGGAGTTCCAAAAATTGAACATAAGGTTAAAAAATATTCCAGAGGAGCATAGGATTGATGTGTTCATAGCGACTTTAAAGGATAATATCCAACATGATGTTTGCCTTTGGGAACCTGATTCATTAGAGAAGGCATTCAGGTTAGCAAGAAAAATCGAAAGCAAAATTATGGCAACCAAGAAGCATACCACTCATAACTATAAAGATGGAAGTGTTGTTTCCCCTAATCTTCCACAACCTATAAGGTTGACACTACAAAAATTGGAAGAAAAAAGAACAAAAGGGCTTTGTTATAGTTGTGATAGCAAATACACTAAAGGTCATAAGTGTGTGAGAAGAAATTATTCTACATAGATTGTGAAGAGGAAGAAGAAAATGAGCAAGAAATATGAAAAGAAGAGGATATACTCCAGGAACAAAGCCTATATAAAGAAGAAATGAATCCGACCATATTTTGTAATGCATTGGCTGGAATTACCACTCCTCAATCCATCAAGATAGAAGGAAAAATCAAGAAGAAAAAGGTAATAGTGTTTATTGATTTAGGAAGCACCCACAATTTTATTAATTGTAAGGTAGCAAAATAATTGAATTTCTTCGTATATCCAGCACCAGAGTGTCAAGTGATGGTTGCAAATGGAGGAATGATAAATTGCTCTGGAAAGTGCCATAATATAAAGCTATCCATGGGAGAATATGTATTGACTAGCCCAATGCTTTCCATTCTAATGGGAGGTGTTGATATTGTACTAGGAGTCCAGTGGCAACAATGCTTGGGTACAATAGCTTTTAATTTCAAGAACTTTTCATGAAATTTTCTGCAGAAGGAAAGGAAGTTGAATTAAGGGGTATTGCAAGGAAACCAAGAAAGATAATCAGCTCTAACGATATGACAAATATTCTAAAAAAGGAACAAAGAGGTGTAATTGCACAATTATGTTGACTAGATGTTTCCACATCAAAATCATCTATTTCTCCAGATCTCCAAAAAGTCTTGGACAATCATTCCAGGGTGTTTGAGACTCCCAAAGGTCTCCCACCTATTTGTGATCATGATCATGCTATTCATCTGATTCAAGGAAGTGTTCCTCCAAACATCAGGTCGTACAGTTATCCTTATGCCCAATAGAGTGAAATTGAACGTATGGTTGCAGAAATGATAGAGGATGGTATAATTCAACCTAGTCAAAGTTCTTTCTCTGCTCCAATAGTATTGGTGCACAAGAAGGATGGATCATGGCACATGTGTCTAGATTATAGAGAGCTCAAAAAGATCACTATTAAAGATAAGTTTCCCATTCATGTCATTGATGAATTACTGGATAAATTGCATGGATCGATTTACTTCACCAAGTTGGATCTTCATTAAGGATATCATCAAATCATAATGAAGACTGAAGATATTCTAAAAACAACATTTAGAAAGAATGAAGGTCATTATGAATTTTTGGTCATGCCTTTTGGCCTTACTAATGCACCTTCTACATTTCAAGGTTTGATGAATTCCATTTTCAAACCCCTCCTTAGAAAATTTGTGTTAGTATTTTTTGATGATATACTAATCGACAACAAATCTAGGAAGGATCATGTCCAACATGTTGACATGGTGTTCAAAATATTGGAGGAGAAACAATTATATGCAAAAATCTCCAAATGTTTCTTTGGAGTACAAGAGGTGGAATATCTAGGTCATATTGTATCTCATGAAGGTGTTAAGGTAGACC
>APFE030167846.1:36381-56219 GCA_000404065.3 Pinus taeda
CAAAGCTATTTATGAGAAGGAAATGTTGGCAATACTACATGCACTTAAGAAATGGCAACCCTACCTAATGGGAAGACACTTCAAGGTAAAAACGGATCATGATAGTCTTAAATACTTTCTAGAACAAAGATTATCCTCTGAAGAGCAACAAAAGTGGGTCACAAAGATGTCGGGCTATGACTTTGAAATCATCTACAAAAAAGGGAAGCAAAATGTCGTGGCAGATGCACTCTTAAGAAAGGATGAGGATGTGAAAGCATTGTTGTGCGCCATTTCTATTATCCAACTAGATTGGATAAACGAAGCAAGGGAGGAATGAAAGAATGATGAAGTGTGGTCACTTATTCGAAAGTTACAACAAGATTCCAGTACATTTGATACATTTAGTTGGCAAAATGATTCGTTATGGTACAAAGATCACTTATACCTTTGTAAGAATTCCCAACTCAAGCAAAATATTCTTATGGAATTGCACACTTCTCCCTTAGGAGGGCAGTTAGGATTTTTAAAATCTTACCACAGGGTGAAGAAGGAATTTTTTTGGGATGGCCTTAAATCAGATATTCAAAATTTTGTGGTGGAATGTTTGGTTTGCCAACAAAATAAAGTTGAAACAATTAAGACCCCGAGTCTATTACAACCTTTAACCATTCCAAGCCAATGTTGGGAGGAGGTTTCAATGGATTTTATCACAGGTTTACCCAAGTCTGAGGGAAAGAGTGTCATCATGGTGGTAGTTGACAGACTTACCAAGTATGCACACTTTTGTGCATTATCACATCCATTTAAAGCCAGTACAGTTTCTACTCCATTTATGGAAACAATTCAAAAGCTACATGGAAACCCAAAGATTATTGTAAGTGACAGAGATCCCATTTTCACTGGAAATTTCTGGACAAAATTATTTTCTTGTCTTGGTACTCAGTTAGCTCATAGCTCATCTTATCATCCTCAATCTGATGGGAAAATTGAGAGGGTAAACAAATGTTTGGAAGGATATCTTCGTTGCTTTATATCTAATAAACAGACATAATGGGTCAAATGGTTGCCTCTGGCTGAATGGTGGTATAACACTTCCTTCCATACATCAACAAAATGACCCCATTTATGGCACTTTATGGATATCAACCAACTTCCATCACATCATATTTAAGAGAAAATTCTAAGGTTCAAGCAGTGGAACATCACATCAAACATCAACAACATGTCCTCCAACTCTTGAAGGATAGCCTCGTGTTGGCACGGAATAAAATGAAACAACAGGCAGATCGACATCGCAGTGAAAGAAGTTTTGATGTAGGTGATTGTGTATTCCTACGCTACAACCATATAAACAAATGTCCGTCAAGCAAGCTAAGAAGGATAATAAATTATCACCAAAGCATTATGGTCCGTACAAGGTGTTGCAAAAGATTGGTACTATGGTATACAAATTGGAGCTTCCTGTAGCTTCTCGAGTGCACCCATTTTCCATGTTTCATGTTTAAATAAGGTTATAGGCAACAAGCTCCCAGTTCAAACAATATTGCCAGAACTTGACAAGGAAGGAAAAATTATATTGGAACCGGAAGCAGTCACAGAAACAAGAAGTCGACAACTACAAAATCGATCAATTTCGGAGTATCTCATCAAGTGGAAGAACTTATCCGCTGAAGATTCCACATGGGAAGGATGAGAATTTTATAAAGAAGCATCCAGAACTACTCAAGCGTTGAGGACAACACTTTTTTGAAGGAGAGGGGCATGTTAGGGTCCTTATAATACTAGTGATTACCCCATTACTATTGTAGTTGTATCCCTTATTAATATTGTTGTGCCCCTATTGTCCCCATATTGTTATTACTGTGCCCCATGGAATCTCTCTATTATTATTTTTGTGGCTTTATATTATTATTATTAGGTCCAAGAATTGTTCATTTATGTAATGTAAAGGAGGTTGCCCCCTCGAAGAGGCTGAATTCTAAGGTGTTGATCTATCTTTTCTATCTTTTTGTGCGCTGGTTTCATAACAGTTGTTTTAAAATCCAAATTGGGTGGTTATCCCCTAGGTTGGAGCAGTGGAAATCTAAGGCTTCAAAATTTTGGTGCTAGAAGGAGGGCCATCCGACTATGGATGGCATATAAACCTAAAGATCAATCGAAAAACATTCAAAAGAGTTAAAACTCCTCCACAACTTCTACACCTTCTAGATCTCGCTCAAAATCTCTGGATTAGAAATTTGAAGTTGTAGAAACATCTCCCTCATCTCCTAAAGTAGTAAGACAACCACCTTCTCCAGATTACACTCTTGAGTCTCTCGAATTTCATTCTTTGATACAGAAATTGGAGCAGATATCTATTTCTTCTAAGAAACCTGAGAGGCCCGAAGCTTCTAAAGAAAGTGTTACTTCCTTATTACGAGAAACTAGTGTATTAACTAGATTGAAAAGGGAAAAGCTTGGAGTAACTCCTTTTGAGTTTCCCATCCCTCCACAATGTAGGAAAGTTATCACATCAAGATCTAAATCAGATACCAGCGAGATCACATCACCCTTCCATCCATTCACTTCTCTATTCACTTCTACTCGATCCGCTTCTTCTCAACAATCCACTTCTCCAATAACCTAGTAGTAAGTTCTTCGCCATATGTACCTACTTCTGGACCGACCTTCCTATCTTCACAGTCTCCAACTCAAGTTATGGCCAATCAACCCACTCAACCTTTGAAAAATCCTGGTGTTGTTCTAGTTGCTAATCTAAATGCTCTCCCAACAAACCTAGAAAAATGGTTACCTAAGTACAATCCTGATGATGCTCTTCCCGCTGAAGAACATCTTAATAACTTTATGCTAGCCATGAATCTTAATGGAGTTGCACATGAAGATGTCGTAATCAGACTGTTTCCTTATGCCTTCCAAGGATCTGCTGGATCTTGGTATTTGTCCCTTCCACCAGGCTCAATAAGGGATTGGGACACTTTTCAAGAAGTATTTCTTGTTAAATTTGGCGATGACAGGACCATAGCATCCTTAAGCAATGATCTTTCTAACTTAAAAGAAAAGTCAGATGAAAGAATCAAAGACTTCAACTCAGATTTAACAAGTTACTAAACAAAATCCTAGCTCCCTCAAGACCTGCAGTTGATGTACAAATAGAATGGTACATATCCTCCCTACATTCTAATATCATGATTTTTGTAGAAAGAGCCAATAAGGCTACCCTTGTAGAAAACATGAAGGAAGCTTTGTCTGTAGAAAGGAGAATTATTTCTTTAGAAAAGAGGTCACAGGCAGACGAAAGGAAGTCTAAAAAGGTAACATTCAAAAATGATTGAAAAAAGAAAGCGTCAAAGGACCCTTTCGATCTCGAAGGCCTTCAGAAAGTGTTAAAGACAATGTCCAATGAAATGGTTGAAATCAAGAAGCAGGTCGCAAAATATTCTGCTCCCAAGAAACCTTTTCGCTCGTTTAAAAGAAACCCTTTTTCTGCATCGCAACAACCGAATATTATTTCAAATGTTGAATTAGATCAAGAAGCAGAAGAAGAGTCACCAGCCGAAGAGGAAGCCGAAACGGAAGAAGAAGTTTAATTAAATGGAATGTGGGATTTCATTCTACCAGCTGAAGAGGAAGCACAAGCTATGCCAGTAACTACAAGAAGTAAAAACTCTCATTATATGTCTATAACAAATCAGAAACAGAAAACTGCTACTCTTGTAAAGGAGAAAACAATAAGTAAGAAGTCTAAGACTAGTTAAACTGATCCTATTCCACTAGATCCCCCAAATGCTTCCAAAATATTGGTAATATCGGATACAGTGGAAATAACATAGTCGAAGATATGAAAAAGACCAGAGCAAATATTTCATTACATGCGCTGAATAAACTCAAACAACAACAAAAAATTCTATTAAGAGAGTTAAAAGCAGTTCCTGTATCCCTCTACCATTTGTTGTAGTTACTCAAGCTGCCTACGATATGGGAAAACCTCCCTCATCTTCAAATAAAGTAAATCCCACAGATTTAGTTTTAATAGGTGATAGGTCTATTTCTCATACATCTCCATTCCTCCTTAGTTATGAGATTTTTAACAGAAATGTCCATAATTTCCTTGTTAATTCAGGATCCTCTTCAAATATTATGCCAAGGACCGTGTGTACTAAATTGAACATTACGCCTCAAAAATATGCAGTACACATAGTTCAATTGGACAGGACAAAAGTAGAGGTTCTTGGAGAAATAACATCAGTTTCAATTAGGCTTTCCTCTAATCCAAAAGTTCCGCAGATAATCGATATTCTAGTGGTTGATATCCCTAAATTTTATGGTCTAATTCTAAGTAGGTATTGGTCTAAAAAGTTGCATGGATACTTTGCAACTGATTGATCTCACATGTGGTTGCTACACAATGGTAAACCAAACCAAATCAGAGTAGACTGAGAGAAGTTCATGAAATACATAGTCACTGATCTCGAGGGAAGCGACGAATCTATTGCTTTCACCAATAATATCATTGGAAATTACTTAGCTGAGTCATTTTTGGGATCTTTTAATGCCCAAAGATCTCATTTTCTAGATAATGTTGTAGTGTCTCAAATAGAATTTTTTTCACAAACCGATGCTTCCAAGTGTGTAAGTATAGTCAATAAAATTTTAGATAATTCATTGCTCTAGGCTCTCTATTTTGATGGTTCCAAATTTGAAGATGGTGCAGGTGCTGTATGTATTTTAATCAACCCACAAGGAGAGAAAACCATGTTAGCTTGCAGACTTGAATTTCAATGCACTAACAATACTGCGGAATATGAAGCATTGATTCAAGGGCTGTATAAAGCCATTGGCCTTAAATCCAAGTATTTACAAGTATATGGAGATTCTAAAATAGTCATTAAACAGGTAAGAAATACAATTCATTGTGTGTTTGGGCACCTTAAACATTATCAATATCGAGTCCAAAATCTTACTTCTCATTTCACTGCTTTTAACATTTCTTCAATTCCTAGATTGCAAAACGCAAGTGCTGATTTACTTGCTAATGTGGCATCCAAGCTTATACCTTCAGAAGAATTTAGTCTGGATAGATTTTCTATAGAATTTGTTTTTAGGCCATCCATTCCTGACAATGTAACAAATTGGAGAGTGTTTAATAATGATGCTAATATAATCAATTTCCTTACATCAGAAGGATCTTATGAGGAACAAATCATAGAAGAACATGATAATGACTTGCAAATCAACCATAAACAAGATCAAAACCCGATCCCAAAGTCTGTGGTTAAGATGCAAGATCTTTATGATTTAAAGGACAGATTAAAGAAAATTACCAACTCCAAAACTCAGAGCTCTACTCTAAGATTTGAAGTAGTAAACCTAGGTTCCCCTGAAAAATCCCAAAATGTCAACCTAGGTCTTGGTTTGTCATCTGAAGAAAGAATATCATTCACTAAGTTGTTGAAAACATGTAAAGGTGTCTTTGCCTGGGATTACACAAATCTCAAAACCTATGATACCTCTGTAATTCAACATACCATACCAATGACTTCTAATGAAATTCCAGTTCAACAAAAGCTTAGGAAAATTCACCCAAACTTTGAAAGTCAAATAAAATCCGAATTGAACAAGCTTCAGAAAGCCAAACTAATCTTTCCTGTTAGACTCTCAAAGTGGGTATCAAATATGGTCCCTGTAAGGAAAAAGAATGGTGATATTAGGATTTGTATTGATTTTAGAAACCTGAATAAAGCTTGTCAAAAGGATAACTTTCCTTAGCCTACCATGGAGCAAATATTGCAATCAGTTGTAGGTTCCGAATTAATGTCTTTTCTAGGTGGATTTTCAGGATACAATCAAATTCTTGTACATCCAGATGAAAAATTGAAGACAACATTCAGGACCAAGTGGGGTACATATGCTTATCAAAAGATGCTTTTCGGAATCATTAATGCAGGTGCTACATTTCAACGTGCTATGGATATTGCTTTCAAAGGTCTGATTAATAAATCAATTGTTATTTATCTAGATGACATTACAGTCTATTCTAAGGATAGAAACAATCATTTAAATGACCTAAAACACATTTTTGAAAGATGCAAGAGATATGACATTTCTTTAAATCCCAAAAAATCATATTTTTCTTTACTAGAAGGCAAACTCCTTGGATTTATAGTGTCCAAGAAAATGACTTATATTGATCCTGATAGAGTCCAAGTAATTGAAAAGATTCCTCTCCCACATAATAAAAAGACCATGCAATCATTTCTAGGCCAAATTAATTTTGTAAAAATATTTTGTTCCAGATTTTTCACAGATTGTCCTACCCCTTCAAGCAATGATAAGAAAGAACACAATTTTCAAATGGGGTGAAGATGAAAGAGAGTCATTTGAGTTGATCAAAAAAGCCATTATCAAAGCTCATTGTTTAACAACTCCTGACTTTCTCAAACCTTTTGTGTTATACACTTTTTCATCCGATACATCATATGCAACAATTTTAACACAACTGAATGATCAAAATGTAGAGGCACCCATCTCTTTTTTCAATTCCAACTTGCAAGGTACTGAGTTAAACTATTTAACTATTGAGAAACAAGCTTTTGCTGTTTTTAAAAAATTGAAACATTTCAGACCTTTTCTTCTCAAAACCCATACAAAGATAGTAGTACCTTACCTTGCAGTAAGGCAATTATTGATTCAAAGAGAAGTAGGGGAGAAAAGAGCCAATTGGGTTACTGCACTGCAAGAGGACGATGTAGAAATCGGCCAGCTAAAATTGTTAGGGGCCAAGGTTTTTGTAGGATGCTAATTGGAGCTTCCCACTTATCAACAGAAGAAGACCAAGGTAATGAAGTGCAAATATCAGAGGTAAACCTCAATAATATACAGTCACAATATGTTGATTTGAATTTTTATTCAAAGAATGGATATGCTCCTATGCATCTCAATTATAAAACAAAGCGTGCTTTAGGGTTAAAATCAAATTAGTATGAATTAACTGATGATGTATTGTTTAGAAAAAATTATGATTCAATAGTATTAAGATGCCTAGAAAAGCCTGAAGCTGAAAAGGTCATGTAGGAATTACATGATGGACCAACTGGAAGTCATTTCGGAGGAAACACCACGCCTCACAAAATTCTGCATGCAGGTTATTATTGGCCAACAATATTCAAGGATGCACATGAATATGCAAGAAAATGCAAAACTTGTCAAACTGCAGCCGAAAGAGAAGAGAAACTAGCATTCCCTTTGTAGCCAGTGAATATCCAACAACCATTTGAACAATGGGGATTAGATATAATTGGTGAGATTGTTCCTAACTCTTCCAAGCAGCACAAATACATCCTTACTACTACTAATTATTTCACAAAATGGGTAGAATCTATTCCACTAAAGATAGCTAATACATAAAATATTACAGATTTCATTGATCAATACATAATTACCAGGTTTCGCTTACTCGCAGTTTTCATGTTTGACAATGCATCTTATTTCTTTGGAAATACAATGGTAGAATTTGCTTTAAAGCGAGGTTTCAAATTAAAGTACTCAACCAACTATTATCCACAAGGTAATGGATTAGCAGAATCAACAAACAAAAACCTTATCAAAATCATCAAGAGGACTATAGACCAAAATCATAGGAATTGGCATAAAACATTGACATTTTCTCTTTGGGCAGACATAATTACACAAAAGGCCTCCATCGGTTCTTCTCCTTTTGCTTTAGTTTATGGAAAAGAAGTTTTTCTCCCCACAAACATAGGAATCCCATCTCTTGCCCTAGTGCAATTCATTGATGAAAACCCTTCCTTTTCTCTTCAAGCAAGACAATTCAAAATTCTTAAGCTTGAATAAGAAAGAGAGAAGGCTAGAGCAACCTAGTTCCATCATCAACAGTTAGTCAAAACCTCTTTTGCTACAACCTCTGCCAGTCATAGAACTTTTAAAATAGGTGATCTGGTTTTGAAATGGGACAAAGCACATGAGGAAAAATGTAAACATACAAAATTCCAAATACTATGGCTTGGCCCTTTCCAATCGGTTGAGAAAATTGGTCAATCAACATTTCTTTTACAAGACTTGTCAGGTAGATCGCTTGCCTGTTAGTTGACAAGTTCTGAAAAAATACTTTTCCTAGAAGATAACCTCTTCTAATTTTGTACCATATCGCCTTTAATATTCTTAGGAAAATAAAGGTTAAGTAGTATTTACTTTTGGCTTCTCAAAATAAAATCTTTGATAAATTTTCGATTTTTCGCTTCTATAAGTAGGAAAAGTTAAAGAAATAATTAGGACATTTGAGTATCAAAATAACCCTGATTTCTTTGGAAAAACTTGACCTTGTTAAAACATTTATTCTATGAACAAGCTCTTATCTTTATAAAGTATAAATGTTTTGTTATCAGTCTAGAAAATAATATTTAATCTAGTAAAGACCTTCTACAGATAAGTATCCCGAAACTCTATTATTATCATCCAAAACTCTTAAAAGGGCCAATGATTCATCCCATCTGATAAACTTTTCCTTTTCCAGAGTGTAATTATAAAATATGCAAAACCTAGAAGATAATAAGTCTCATTACGAGCTTGTTTACCATGATCATAGGGGAATAATTAAATTGATATTACCAAAACTGCATACCAAAACAGGGTAATAGCTGATGATCTAATCAATCAAAAGACAAGGGGTCTCATCAAGAGCCAACTTGTTCAGTTTAGTTACAACCAGTGAATGGCATTGTCATTATTAGGTTACCAAGCCGAGACAATGTCTTTTAAAGAACTTCAAAAGAAATATTTTATTAAAAAGAAAAAAGGACAAGATCCAAATCAGATTGAAAGCAAGTGGATATCATTTTGAATTTTGAAAATTGCTTCAGATGGGACAATGAATCATTGTTGGTTAAAAGATAACCTTGTCGAGGCTATAAACGCCTACTAGCAGCAGAGGCTCTATATGTGATAAATGAGTAAACAATAAAAACGAACCTGTGGAAGAAACCTACTATATCTGTTTAAAATCTTAATATTGATTGATGCAAACATTTATATTTTTTCACTACAAGAGCAAAGTAGTTGAATAAACAAGTTGAGTAAGTGATTATGATTCCAGAGAAATGTTGTTTAGTTTATAACTCATGTAATTATTATTCCTATAACTCTTCTAATTTTGAAATTTCTAGAAATTTCAGAAAGCTATCAGAGATAACTGGTTCTCCCAAGTGAATCGCCAATTGTTGTACTATGTAACAACCCCCCTCCATTTATATATAGTAATAGCTATTTAGACATACAAATGGGGACCCTTTTAAATTTTTAGTCTTTGATATAAATCCTAACTCTAAGAAATTGCCTTGAAAACTCTCACAACACAACCCAAGTTTAGGATCCTTATCGCAAATCACATTTCATAGTTTTTTCATGTGAACACCTTTAAGTAATCCCGAATTGTGATATGCGATCAACCTTCCCGCTGTGATATTCCGATCAAAATGCCTTGAAAATTCACAATCGCACTTTGCAGAAATCACAAATAAATAAGGCTTTCCATTGTGTCATCCTTTAATGATTTGCGAAATGTGATATTATGATAATCGCAATCGCATTTCGCATTATAAATAGGCAACACTATATTACATCGTTTAAAAGTTGCAATGCGTGAATAAAGCACCAAGCGTGGGAAGTAATTGTGTTAATGGACGATTTGACAGGGTAATTAATGTTTAGCAGCCCAAGGAGAAGTAATGATGTTTCAAGTTATGGCTAGTTAACGCTGAATATCTCATTTGAAATCCTCCCACAATTCGAAGTCATTTCAGAGAGCTTTCAACCTTAATTTCCCTATATCATCTACGCTAATATATCTATTCCATTTCAGGGGAGATTCAAAAGACATGTCATTGTGGAAGGTGATGAAAAAACAAAAAAAAACAGAGCATTATGGAGTCTGAGCTATCATAAATGTCTCCTATATTCTCTGATATGGTCTGCAACGCCGATGGGGGAGAAACAACATGGGAGGTCATATACAACAGGCTTGAGGATGGGTGTCCCAAAGTTACTGTTGTAAAGGAAACAACCGACTCAATGAAACCTTTGGGAGTCCAATTCAAAGATGCTGCCTGTTTTTTCCTTCACAGAATAGGAGCAAGAGCGAAAATACTCCCATATACTAATATGGTTAGATGGGTGGTGGAAAACCGCACTATTGAAGACAGGGAATTCAGAAACTCGAGAATGGAACTCATGGGGTCATTCAAATCTGAAGACCTGAAGCAAATGTACCACATACCTGATCCTCAGGACATATATGACAGCGCATGCCTCACCAACTTTGCAAAGAGGAATGAAGAACCTTTCAAGATGATCTAGGATTGGAGGGTACTGGAGAACAAGTTCAAATTTGATAAAACGGGTATGTATCCTATAACCTCTTTGGCTAACCCCTACAAGTATGTAGCTGCTATGTTATGTAGGCTATACGGATTATCTAATAATGCTAAGTTTTCCATAGAATGGATTCCTTTAATTGATGCTTGTGTCAATTCCCACATTATGAATTGGGCCACTATCCTATCTGATAACCTAGCCACTGTCATCACCGAGTATTGTCAGAAGAGATCCTCCTTCATAGAGAACCTTCCTCCATTCTATTTTAGTGCCTACATCATGGATGCCATTTGTTTCTGCACTAAATTTCTGATCATGGGTTGGAAATGGACCTTGCAGGACCCCTACCCTATCCATCTCAGCCATAAACAGATTTGGGAATCCCATTACATACCTCATTTCTATAAAATATGCCATGCCATTATTTTTCCAAAGCATCAATTAATTTTTAATAAGAAAGCCCCCAAGTTTTCCAAAGAAGCCGCTACAGACCTTCTAGTAGTTGGCAAGTATTTTGTTGAAGAATGGTATACATACATTAGGGTTTTTGGCAGTACAACAGACCCGCATGCCCTCCCTTTGTATGTCTTTGATAAATTATTAGCAAGAGAAATAGCCCACCAGACTGTGGGAAAAGGCTTGACCAAAGTCCTGAAAGAAAGCAAGAAGTTATTATGGCCACCTTTTCCTATTCAGTGGCGTTCCTTTTCATTAGAAAATTTTAACCATGCAACCAAAGAGTTAGTAAGCCTAGAAAGCTTCAGGCTCCATACTTTGCCGAAAAGGCAATTCGATCCGAACAAAATAACAAATAACATTACTACTGCAGTAGAGATCAAGCCTTATAATCATGAGGCTAATAATTTTGAAGACCTTCTATAGTCAGTTGAATCCTTCGAACAAGCGTTCGAGTGGGCAAGGGAAAATCTGAGTCCTGAAGATTTTGGAAGCTTTCAAGAGTTCAGAAACAAAAGGCTCGTAGTAATTCCGCTGCATTTGTTAAAAATCGAGGACAAGCCTACACCCAGTGTGGCTATCAACAACAAAGGACCTAATTCTTGCATAGAGTCTCAAATGGATACAGGAAAACACTGGATACAGGGAGGGCCCAAGACACCGAGAATACAACTAAATCTAGCAGGAGGTCAGTCGAAAAGCAGGGTACGAGCAGCCCACCTAAAGATATCGGTTTTGAGATAAAAAAACAACAGTTTGGAACATGAGTGGGACCAATTCAATAAAAAACTACAAAACACTTAGAAAACAACAGATACCCAAGAAACCATGGAGTACCAAACTCCTCTCCATATTCAGAAAAATACAGAGTTTGGACTGATGGATGAGCAAGCGACAACGTCTCAGTAGACTGAAATCATTCCCGCTTTGCCCACATCGATTTTTTTCTTAAAGGTGACTGAAATCCCTCATCTAGATGTTGTGTTCTATAACCCGTTGCACAAGGCTGTAGTAAGAAGACAAAGAAAAAGGAGGGTAGAGACACCCGAAATCCCACTTGGGAATGAACCGATGGATATAGTCTGGAAGGACATTCCTTCCAATCTAGTCGAAAACTTGACGAGACTGTCATAGTTTATAAGGGCATTGCAACGGCCACCATGGATAAAGCTACCAAGATATCTATTTTGTTGAAGGAAAAGGAAGAGAAGATTACATAGCTCGTGCAACAACTTGAAACAGAGAAGGCAAGATTGAACAGGCAGGCCACTGAGCAGCTGGCCAATTGCAACAAAGCATGGAGGTGTTGAAGATAAGCCATGAAGCGGACATATCGGCCCAAAACATGAAACTCCAAGACTTGCAGCAAGCCATGGAAAGATATAAGGATGCTCCTACTATTGAGGAATTCATCAAAGAGGCGTTAGAGCTAAATTCTCTCTTATTAAAAAATTAAGAACAATTTTTCCAAAAGATGTCGCATATCGCTCCTCATCTGATCACCAACGACCAGCTAACAGATAAAGCGATTGATCAAAGAACTGAATTTACTGATCTAAACGCAAGAATCTCATAATTCATCGAATGACAATAAACATAAGAGGGAAGAAAAGCTAATATGTTTGAGATCGAAGAGACATGTACGAACATTCTATTCACGGATTGGGATGCGAGGATCAAACAAGTTGAATTAGCAGTGGAAAGAGCGGCCGAGGTGTCAAAGAACATCGTAAAGGTGGTAAACCACACTTTGTTTGCCACCAACCTGGTGAAGGAAGGCAACTCGAAAGAACTGCCCAATCTAAATGACTTGCATAAAAGATGGAAGGAAAGAGCAGAAATCCAAAGAGAAGCAATCACAGAGATAGAAAAGGTTGACTGGGAGGTGTATTGGCATTACCTTGTCAAGGCACACAACCAAATCATGACCCTTAACTACTCACTCCATTTAACTTAATGGATGCTGCCACCTCTCACAAATGCAATTTTTGCAAGACAGGTCATAACATAGTTTGGGGCACCTCCTTAAGTCAAACCAATGGTCGATATATGTGATTTAAAAGACAAGCTGGCAGACAACAAATCATTATCATAACCTCTGCTCATCAAGCCATTTTTATTTTTGGAGTTAGTTAACTAGTTAGGAGGAAGGTTGTTTAAAACCTTCTCAAATTTTTGTATAATCTATATTTGAATATTAGTTAGAATAGTATTTATACCCTTCTCATGCATTTAGAGAAGGGTCTAGAATTTTATCAAAAACATTTGCAAAGAATGCACTTTTGTAAGTTTGTGAATGTTTTGGTGAAATTATGGAACATGATCGTTTCTTGTAAATATCATAATACTTTGCTTTATTGATGCACTATTGTATACTTGGAAGATAATTTGATCTGAAGAAAGAAGTTGATCTATGTCATTAGTCAAATGAGTAGAACTTCACATATATGGTACTTCTATCTTGTATGATTAGTTTTGTTTCTGTTTAATTAGTGATAACACTTTATTTTCATGAATTGTATATGAGATATGTTCTTTCTGTTAAGCGTTAATTGCAAGACTGTATGATGCCTAGCTGAAATTGTTTATTATCATATATGAATCATCAGATATATGCGATTTAGTTTACACATTTCTTTGTCTAACTATTTTGTCAAAGAAATTATCTTTATATGTTATCACCTCTTTTTTATGATTGATCTTTATTATCACATGTTAAACATATATCTTTTTAGACCGCATATCACACAAAAATACCCGGGTTTATATTATATTAAGTTAGCTAGAGATTTTCATGATAGAATAGGTCAT
This sequence comes from Pinus taeda, assembly GCA_000404065.3. Lineage (NCBI taxonomy): Eukaryota > Viridiplantae > Streptophyta > Pinopsida > Pinales > Pinaceae > Pinus > Pinus taeda. The sequence goes on from APFE030167846.1 coordinate 50,017, forward strand.
TTAGTTATCATTATTCTATTGCAGTCAATTGAAAACCACTCACTTTCATTTTAAAACCCACACTGGGAAACTGGTCCCATCATCCCCAGTCAGAGTCACCACTTTAAACAAAAAATGAGCTTTCTTAAGGTTCGAACCAGGTGGTTATCCGCCATATTGGAGCAACAAAAATATGAGGCTTCAACATGACTTTAATGAAAAAATCAACCATATATTGTGCATCCTTGTGTTTTCCAAGAGCATCCATTTCTTTCAAGAAGACTAGCCCATCTAAGGAGGGCACCATGCTACATTTTTCTATCGATTAGAAACAATAATAACACTAAATGAGGGCGATTGGAAACAACACTAACACTAAATGAGGGGCATGGTGATTTGATAGGCAGAAGCAAGATAATATTCAATTGCTTTGCTCATGAAATAGATAATTCTTTGGTTATCAAGATAATTATTTTGAGTGAAATTTGACTTCAAATATTGAGTCTCTTAAAAACATGAAAATGAAGAAATGATGCATAACATGCTCACACAATGATCTTTTCTCACATGCCTATCCAATATCTTCATATCATTGCTACATGCGAAACATTAATTTTTTTTCAACTTTAAGTATAAATGCATTTTTAACTATATTTTTACACATTTCATGGAAAGTAGTTTATAATTAAGAATTCTATATTTTTAATTTTTAGTTACAATAAAAGGAAAAGAAGGCATGTAATATTCATTCATCTATGCTGTACTTAGTTATTATTAATTTTTTTCAACCTTAGGTATAAATGCATTTTTAACTATATTTTTACACTTTTCATAGAAAATAGTTTATAATTAAGAATTCTATATTTTCAATTTTTAGTTACAATAAAAGGAAAAGAAAGCATGTAATATTTATTCATTTATGCTGTGCTTAGTTAAAATAAAAGAAAAAAAATACATGTAATATTTATTCTTTGCTTTGTATGGCAGCATTTGTACTTAGACATCCTTTGGTGGCTAGTGTCATATTTGGAGCCACAAAAATTTGGCAACTAAAAGAGATTTTAGAATCATGTGAATTGGATCTTACATCAGAAATAATGTTTGACATTAATAAGATTCATAAGACATATCCAAATCCTTGTCCGTAATGAGATTCTTAGTGGGCAGTTGTATCTTCTCTTTTCCCATTAATATCAGTGTCATCATATTGATATTAATATTTCGTAATGCTATCTTTGATCATCAAAAATGTTGCTCGATTTTTATGTAAGTAAAAGGACAATACCGTAATTTTGTGGTGGTTGAATCCAATACATGTTTTATCTTTAATTTATGGTGATAGACTACACACCATTGGGTTATCCATGAGGCACATTACATTGAGTAATACAAAAGTAGATTGATTGACCTGGAAAGGAATTGTGAAAAAGTAAACATAGAGAATACTGTGATAAAGCATCTTAGATTCTATCTTATCATACTGTAGGTGGTATAATCGTCTCTTTGAATTTTATGGCTTATCATTAAAAATCGTTCATATTCACAATCTCTTTATAGAGTAAAAACTCATGTAATAGAAAGAGAAATCGAGCAATAGTGGGTGTAATATCACCACCTTCTCTTTACTAAATGGACAAACCACTTAGACAAAAAAAATACTCAGAAAAGTCCATTTGTTTTTTTGAAAAGTTTAGTATCTTGATAGAAGTAAGTTAGTTAGGTTTTTTTTTTGAATATTGGAATAACTATTTCCTCATCTACCATATAATTAGTAGTTAATAAGATTTTGTAAGAAATATGTAATATTTTGAAAGTAATAAAATTCAAATATTTTTGTTTTATATAATTAAAATGCATTTATATTTTTAGTTAATGAAATTTCATAAAGTTTTTGAAGCAATGACAAAAAAAATGAATAGAAACAAGGATTTACAATTTATTTTTAGTTTATTGTTGAATTATGTAATTCTTAATATGCATTTTTTCATTATACACAAATAAAAGTAGGTATATGTAAAAGTGAAGTATTCATTGTAATTTTTGTGAAAAAATGTGCGTGTAAGAGCGAAGTGTAAGAGCGAAGTATCAATTTTACTGATTATTTATTTTCTAAATCGATTTTTAGATATTTGTGGGTTAACAAATTTTATTATTATTAATAAGGACATTATGATTTAATTTCAATGTTCTATTTGTCAAAAAAATAAAATTATTTGGTACTTTAATTTCATCATTTGTCTAGAGTTGCAGAAACACGAACATCCCATGTTCTAGCTACATGTAAAGTGTTATTTTTTTTCAATTTTAGCTATAAAAACATTTTTAAACATTTAGTAAATGTATATTAGTAGCTTATACTTAAAGAACCTTGTATTTTAAAATTTTTAGTTACAATAAAAAGAAAAGAAGACATTTAATATTAATTCATTTTTTCTTTGCATTGTAGCATTTGTATCTAGAGATCCTTTGGTGGCTAGTATCATATTTGGAGCCACTAAAATCTGACCATCAAGAAAGATTTGCCATGTCAATTGGATTTCACAGCTGAAATAATTTTTAACATCAATGAGATTTATAAGGTATATCAAACCCCTTGTCCTGTTAGTTTTGATACTATTCTATGTGGTGTCAATTACTTTAACCTAATTCAATTATTCAATTAGAAATCTTTCGATAATTAATTATATTCATCATCAATAGTAATTGGAGATAGAACAATAATACAAGAAGAGACAATCAACAACATCAACCAGAGACACAGATTTGGTCAAAGACTAGGGAAAAACCCCACAAGGGGGAAAACCCTTTATAATTATTATTATATTAGATTTTTATAAAATGTTCAGCAGAGAGTACAATGAGCCAATACAAAACTATCTATCAAAAATTTCACCAGACAATATCCATAAATATGATCCCAACAACAATATTGAACTCCTAATCTGTGGTTAACTACGATCACTGGTAAAAATGAAACCCTAAGTCCCAGTCGCAAGGAGGGAGAGTGACATGTGTGGCTGAAGCTTTCTAGCGGCATAGATAGGCTTGGATGTGTGTGGTTGTAGCCAAAAAATTCTTGTGTCAACCTTGCAGCTAGAACGCAAAAACCCTAATCACATTGCGAGCTTTGAACCTTGTAATTTCAGACCTGTATGAACCAATCCAAAGAAGAGAGAGGAAGAAGTTGCTTGATGTTGATGTCCAAATGAGGGTCACCTAACTTGTATTTATAGGCTTCCAAGGGTGTCCAATTTTCTTTTAGGGCCAACCTGATCAAATGTGACATTGTGGGCTTCACTTCAAAAATACACTTTCCCTTGTCCCAATCTAGTGCTTCAAAAGTCAAAATTGGTTCTCTCAGAGAGAGGAATCGAGTCCGATGATTGGAATTTGTCATTGAGCTACCAAATTGACATGTGGATAATGATATTCTTAGTGGTGAGTTGTATCTTCTCTTTTCTCCATTGATGCTAATATCACCATATTAATATTGGCATTTTTATATTATTTTTTATCATAAAATATGATGTTCTACTTTTATATAAGAAAATACCATAACTTTGTGGTGGTTGAATTTAGTGTTTGTTTTATCTTTAATTTATGGTGGTAGACTACACACCATTAAGTTGTACAAGAGGCACACTATATTGAGAAATACATAAGTATATTGATTGACATGTAGGGGAGTTAGTAAAAAGTTTGTACAATTTACGAGACATTAAAATATAGAGAAAAAACTTGATATTTCGATGATATTGCATGGACCAAAATGTTAGATTTTATCTTATCTTATTTGAGGTGGCATAAGCATCTTCTGGAATTATATGACATTATAAAAAATTTGTTCATATTAACAATCTTGTAGTAGAGTCAAAATTCAAGTAATACAAAGGGGAGTTGAACATTGATTGGTGGAATATTACTACCACCTCTTCATTAAATAGACAAACCCTCTTGACATAAATAAGAACAAAGGCCCATTTTTCTTTCAAAAAGTTGTCTTTTGAAGTATAAAAAAGTCTTTTTTTCCTATTGTCTTTCTTTCTATTTTTCAACAACATCCCATGTTTTAGCTACACAGAAAGTGCTAATTTCTTTTACCTTTATCAGTAAAAGCATGTTTAAACATTCAATACATGTATATTTTTGCACTTTTCAGGGGGAGTAGTTTATACTTAAGGAATGTTGCATTTTTTTTCTTTTTTGTTACAGTAAAAGGAAAAAGTGTCATGTAATATTTATTCATTTATTCTTTGTATCGCAACACTTATGATGAAACGTCCTTTGGTGGCTAGTGTCATATCCAGAGCTACAAAATTTTGGAAATTAAGAGATTTTAGTCATGTGAATTAGATCTTATATCTGAAATAATTTTTGACATCAATGAGATTTATAAGACATATTGACTCTATTACCCACTAGATTGAGGGCAACCCTCTAATAAAATCCCCCACCCCACATTTGATCTAGCTTTCTAACCAACATCCCCACTTTGATCCACATATAACCACTCTTCAATTAGTTATTCCTTTCATTTGACTAGCTTATTCGATGAAGGTGGGTCTTCAAATATGAGGTAAACTAACCATTCTTGTATCAAGTGATTTCATTTAATGGTTTAAGGCATTCTAGTGTGGATCATGGGTTAAATTGGATGATTGACTATGTTTGACTATATCAATATTCCCCTACTTCACCTTTGTGGTTATCTCCTACCCATAGTCAACTATTTACGAGACACATGAATAAAAGGGCTTGATTGATGTTGTATGTCCATGATAATCCATAATTACCCCTTTCTGCCCTTTCCCTTGTCCCATCTCCCCTATTCAGGTTGATTTCATATTGCTCACATTCCTCGATTTCCCTTGTGTGTCATGTCTTTGATAATGTTCCAGAAAATTAGCCCTAAGAGGTAGTAAATGAAAGAAATTTGAAAGCCTATGTAGCCACATTGAAAGACAAATATTAAAAGGAAAAATATGGTAGGGGCAAAGTGAAAGTGTGTGGACAAAATTCAAGCCTAATCTCTACCCCCCTCACTAGCCCTCACCTAATTCCTAGCATATCATGACCTATTTAAATAAAAGGAACATTTGAATGTCGCAACATTGATGAGTAATTAATTGCTACATCTTAATGGGGCATTTAATGCATCCATTGAAGTTTTTAAACCAAGCTATCCATGCAAAGAAAAGAATATTATTGAAGAAAAAAGTGCACTCAAGAGGTCATAAATATAGGCCGAGAAAAGGGGTAACTTAGGTCCCAAAATCACTCCCTCGTTATATCATTATCTCAAGGACATTGGTTGCATAGATGGTACATCATAGTGGCATATTCCATGAATTCAAACACCAAACCATTTCAATCTTTCATTTACACCTTTTGATTGATGGTCAACCTAGGAATTCTTCCTCCCATTGAGGTTGGAAGTGCCTAATAGGGATCTTTGAAAACCCTCCCATACTTAAGTGGGGTAACTTGTTTAAAAGTCTTAAGTTGGAAGGACGTTTTAAAATGAGGCTTGTGTAATGTACTTTAATTCCTTTCCCATTAAACATGGCCCACTGATACATTTATGGTATGTGGTACCTTTGATGATGATCTCACTTGATTGCATGGGTTGTTGTAGGTGTTTAATTTAGGTTTCATTGGCCATCCCTTGACAGATCAGAGCATGCTTCTTCAACACTTCAAAGAGGACATCCAACCCGCATGTGATTCCACCAAAGCATTTTTGGGTTGGTCATTGCAAAATTTTTGAGGGATGTTGGGCCATGTGATGATTCAACAACATATATGATTTCATCCTCTTCCTCCATCACCTTCGATGTTGAGATTTAGAGTTGGGACATTACTTCCATATTTATTATACCCTATGAACCCACAAAAGATCTCGAGGTTGGATTTATGTTGTACTTAATGGTGTTTCAATATGGATGATGATCTGCTGATGATGACCAAGTGAGACCTTTTGGGAAGGGCTTGTATATCTTATGGGCCTGTTAGCACTTGAGATTTCACCTAGGCTGAGATAGACAAACCTCAAAGCTACATCAAACCATTTCACCTCGTAGCTAGCCCTACGAGGTATGAGAAGGCTCTCTCGGGTCAAACTCAGTGAATTTTTCAATAGATGAGTTGACCAATTAGAAACATTGATTTTAGGCTAGTAAACTGATAAGGAGGGTTGATTTAAAGTTTTTGGGGTTTTTGGTGGC
>APFE030167852.1:0-12976 GCA_000404065.3 Pinus taeda
TAAATTCCCATTGTATTCAAATATAAAATAATATGTTCGCCCTCAAAGAAAATGCAGAGAGTATACACCAATTCCAACTTGTGAGCAAAGCGATTCCAAGCTGTAAGTAGGCGTTATTGTGGAGATCTTGGTGTTTTACCCATATACCAACGCATAAACGAATGGAACGACCCTTCAAATCTGGTTAGAGAGTATTCAACACAGATAACACAAAGAGAACAAAGGTGTGCACGTTATTGAATGCATTAATGGGGATAACAATACATAGCAGGAGGATGATGATGTACCGAGGAGCGACAAGGAAAAGAAGGCACCAGTGGTGATCGAGAGAAATATATGTTGTGTGGGTTTCAAAGGAAGTAATATTGGATGTACCAAGGTTTGCTACAGATGTTGTAGTGAGGAATGACAAAATCATTCAAACCACCATTTTTATTGCAGCTCACGATGTAATGATGAAGACACATATAACAACCTCTTATTCATTCGCAAGGACAAAACGGAGCAAAAGAAGCGGTAGCAGAGTTAACATGCACACAAAGGCCATAAAAAGCTAGTGGCTCAAACTTGAGCATAGAGGAATACACATGTTCTGATACCATGTTAAACAACAAGAATAATGGACAAAATTAGGATAATCGTTGAATGCATATTATTTACAATGATATGCATTTTTATACAATGTCTAATGACCTTTGGTCTCATATTCCAAGTGGTCTCTTGGACTCCAATGACTCTTCACATTCCACACCCAAAACCCTTAGCGGATTAGCTGCCCAACAAAGTTGAATGTCCTCATGCTTTTCCAATATGTCCCCCAAGGATGATTTAAGGAAATTCATCATGTTGTGGATCCTACTTAATATTGAAATGAAAAACAAGAAAGCATCATTTCCCCTTTAAGCCATCTAATTCCACATTTTTATCTCCATATTGTTTCATCTTGCTCAACTTTGATTGAAATCATAGTTTGAAGTTGTTCCTCTTAAGTTTTCTTTTCCTCGATCCTAGATTCCTTAATGACAATCCCTTGTAGAGTTTCCATATCTTTTCAAGTTAATTCTAGGCTTCTAAAATGTTACCAAAAACCTTCTTATTCTACTTCATTATTTTATGTTTGGTTTGTTTCAATTTTTGCTAGAATATGTACATTTCGCTGCCCCAAACTCCATTTTCTTCCTCCCACCACCTTTTTACGTTATTCACAAAATCTAGGCAATCTAGCCAAAACATTTGAAACTAGAAGGATTTGGATCTAGGATCGTATGATCTATCTAGGAAAGGTAGATTGGCTAGTGATTGAAAACAACAAAGGGTAATGTCTCTGCTTCCAATGTTGATTAAAATTAAAAAATTGTTTCTATCATAAGAAAGTGATCCAAGCTTTATTCTACTTTTCTTGTGCTTCCTCTCTTATTATTCGAAGTATAATAGCCTTTGGGAGTTTGAATATCTTTTAGTCTAAGCCTATTAATGGTATTCTTGAAGGCTACATTGTCAACATGTATTCTTATGTTTCCTCCTTTTCTCATGAAGTGAGGTAATCATGTTGAAATCTCCTCCTAGAGCCCACATTCAATTATTGGTAGATGTTTTGATAGCTTTTATAGATTAATCAGGGAAGGGTTGTTTAATCATAGCTTTGGTAGGGCCTTAGGCATTGGTAATGAAATCTGTATCCCTAAAACTAAGGCCTCTCAATCTAGAAAAGATGAACTTGGGATTTTCTATGCCATAATCTAAGCATCCTCTCCAACATTTTTTTGCAATGGACACCATAGAATTGCTATCACATTTGGTATCCTATAAAATTAAACAATGGCTTTGTACATATTTGATGCTTAAACATGCCATGTTTTCCTGCTAAATTAAATCCCATAATGTTATATGAGATGGCCTTCATTCTAAATCATAGTTGCAGAAATCGCCCCCCCCCCCCGGGATCCTAAGCCGGAATCGCGACTCGAGGCGAATCGTCCCGGAATCCATAGGCGAAGCGCGCTTCCAAAATTTAGGTGGCGCGATTCCGGCATTTAAATGCGCTTCCTGCCATTTGAGGTGGCGTTGCCCCGGAAGCGCGCTTCGGAAGGCGCTTCGGGCATGAGGTGGCGCCACGCAACCTGCCCGGAAGCGCACGCCACCCGCACGCCACCCAGGCGCAACCCGCGGGGCAGCAAGCGATTCGCATCTGTTAGCACAACTTTCTGAGCATCATTTCCTATGCAATCTTGATCAGATGCATTCGAATTCAAGACTGTACATTGGTCTCGGCCCTCATTAAAACAATGTTTCTGAGATGTCTTTTCTGGAGATTATGTTCTGTCTAAAAATACTGTGTACCATGTGATGAAGAGAACTTGAATTTTGTGCAGAAGGCTTCAGTCTTGGAGTGTTTCAGTTCATTAAACGTTGAAATTTTCAGATGCTTGAAGCCCTAATCAAGCCAACCTAACCGAAATCACTTAGGATGTCGTATTCAAAATGAACAGATCTGCTTTGTGGCTCATATTAATTGTTTTGCAGGTTGACTATAACTTGGTGTGGATTGTCATCACATACTCTTGTGTCCTTTGTTGACAGATCTGTGGGTCACACTCTGTGAATTGCATTGGTCTTCCTTTTGGTGTATTTTATTTTCTGAGTCTCAGGTTTGATGATCATGGTGAATTTGAAATGGCAATGTCTTTGATGTTCATGACTGTAACAAAACCTTGGTAGAATGACCATGTTAACTGTAATTTCGATGTATAACAATGACCTGGATAAGATAATGACTATAGTGGTCTATGTGTTAGTGAAACAGTGACATTGAAGCATGACAATAAACTATATATGGCAGTGACATTGGTGTTGGATACAACAGTGATCTATGCACAATGAGACGGTAACATGACCATGTGATATATGCAAATTTGCGGCATCTTCAGTAATTCTTATGACAGTAACTGAGATGATCCTATATGGCAACATATTCCTGATGATAATGATTACAGTATGCTTGTGAGTAACATGATTGAAGTAACCTATATGGCAGTGTGACAGTAACCTAAGACAGATGAATCTATTTGACATGTGACTTGGTATATGGCATCGACTTTGACATGACAGTAAACCCTGGCATAACAGTGTTCTAGTATTACCAATTTATATGGGTGTATGGCAGTGGCATGAACATGTCATGTCCTGGATGGCCAATCATACACCTCAAGGTGAGGGACATCTACGTTTACTTTGCGTGTGGTACAACACAGCCAAATAAATAAATAAAGTTAAAAAAACCCTTCTAATGGGTCCCGGTAACCTTCTTGCTATCAATTAAACCATTAGAAAACATATATTGCTTCATATTCATCAATTGCTTGTGTTATTGGTGTTGGGCATTCATTTGGTATTGGGATTTGCTTTGGAGCTGAAATGTGAATCCTTATGTCCTATGGCAGATTGGCAAGGGCCTGCTTTATACTGTTACAACAATTCTGTTTTTAGTAAAAATAGGAATCGTTTTTAAAAATGTTTTATGTTTTATAATATGCTTAAATGTTTTATGTTTTATAATATGCTTAAAAATTTGATGTATGTTTGTAATAGCTAGAATATAGATGATTGTTGTACATACTAGTAACTACAATGGAATCATGGATGCCATATCTATCTTGATTTATGCAAAAATATGCATGTTTTCATGTCTTCTACAATTAATTTGGTATTTTGGGATGTTTGTTTTGAGTATAAATGCAAAAAAAATAAAAAATTATATATATATGCAGACGCTTCGCGGACGCTTCGCTTTCCTAAGATTTTGGAAAATGACGCTTCGCGCTCCGCGCTTCTCTTGCTCCCGCTTCGTGCAACTTCGGTTCTAAATATTTGGTTGGAAGAATAAGAACTTCTCCGAGTCCTTGTGTTTATCCCGACTCCACTATGTAGATATGGATTGACCATGGTTAACGATTGTTGAGCAAGTCTTATTATCGTTTGACCATGTTTGACTATACTTCTCAATGGTTGAACATTTTTCAATGTCCAATCACAGTGCAACATGAAGAGGTTGACTTTGATATTATGCTACATGCCATTATGGTTAACTTCAATAATTTGTCACATCATGGCACTAAGAGGTTTATAATATTGTAGTATATATTGCAATGTTCATCTTGGTTGACTTACGGTCTAAAGGCCAAGGGGCGTGATGGGGCACTAATCTACTCAAGCATTGAGGTCACATAATGATGTGCAAGCCCCCCTCTGTCATCTGAAGGATAGTCATCATCATGTAGGCTCCAAAACAAGCAACACCCATCAAATAGTGTCAGTGCCAACCTGAGGGTGCCCTGGGTAAATCTAGGCACATCATCTATATCTCCAACACCAAGCTTCATTGGTTCAATATTTCAGCATCTAGTGGCACCTCAGAGTGTCAAGTACCATGTGGAAACATTGTATAACCCAATGCTTTGCTATGGGTAGGCAATGTTGTATCAGCAAGGTCATATCTACTCTCTAGAATGTGTAAAACAACCTACAATATGATACTGAATGGAGTGATAATCATGTCTCCAAATCCTTTTGCCACTGTGACAATACCACCTGACAAAACCTTCTCAAGATCAAGTGAAATCATAAATCATTAGGAGCAATAACCATAAATGCATCATAGTGGACAATATCTAATGTTGGGGGCACATTAATACTTCACACAAATCTCACCTTCAAATGTATAGCTAGATTAAGTTTCATAAATAGGTTACCTCCTTATGTTGGGGATGGTTAGATGGATAACCCTTTTAGGTATTTCCAACCCCTAGGGGGAAGTGACATGTCCCAAGTTATCACATCAATTCATAGGTGTGTGTAAGAATGGTGGTTGTGAAATGAGAAAGGCTTCAGGGCAAGGTGTCATAGTCATGTGACCAACTAATGGAGGTCCAACATCTTGAATGTATAGATGTATGGGGGGAGCAATCGTGGAATAATGAGTTACCCCTTTCTTCAACCTACTTTTTCCACCTCTTTGATGTGCCTTTTACTTCTTTATGATTTGCTTTAATTTGGGTGCATAACTTAGGAGCCTAAGCTTGCTTTTGAAAATTGCATTACCCCTTAATGATGAGTCATTTTATCGCTCCGTGGGGGTGGGACAATACAAGAGTTTCTTTTATAGATGAAGCATCATGTGCTTGAGGAACTAGGTGATGGCTAATGAGGGGGGTATAACTCATGTTGAGCTTTTTCCCACATGCTAATCAAATATTCCAAGCATCTTTTGCATTTTATCTTATTTTCTTTCATTATGGTGGCTTTTTAATGCTTTTATCTTTCTTTTACCTACATCAACCTCCAAGGAAATGTTTTCCATCCCAAAGTCAAGGATGAGGATGAAAGGGTGCCAATCCCAATGAGCAACGACCAATAGCCCAAAGAATAGAGATGAATAAATGGAGAAAGGTGGAAAGTGGCAAGTATGGAATATCTTGGACATGCTACTTCAATTAGTGCCTTACTTGTCGTGTCCTTCCTAAAACCCTAAGGCCTTAGAGGAGGACCCATTGGACTAGAGTCAAGGACTAACCTCCCAAGTGAAGTGAAGCAACAAGAATACAACAAAGATTGGTCAATCCTCCAGTATGCCCCTTCATCCATATTAGTATGCCCATAACATTAAGTGAAACTACATGATTGCAAAATGGTTAAGGAACATGCTAATGGGTGACCCATATTTCTTCAAGAAGGAATTTCGAATGGGAGAGATAAATCCGAGAGTCAAGAAACAGAGGATCATGGCATCATGTTATGTGTGGATCAAATAAGGTTGTTAGCTGGTTGGTTGTCCAAAAAAGAAAGAAAAATTTTCTTGAGAGTTACCCACTTTGTAATATGTAACAGTGACAAAAAGATCTATGTAGACCTTGAGCATTTTCAAAATAGTAAATTGTTTCAAAGCTAATTATGGTGAAATTTATGTAACAAGAAGAACTGCTACTTGAAAAAATAAATAATTTAACCATATCCAATGTGCTGTTAATGCCATTCTTAAATCTCTACTCTTTAGTACAAGGTCCTATTAAAATTTATTTTAATCTCTGCCCTTTAGTACAAGGTCCTGACTCCTATTAAAATTTATTTTGCAAATGAAGTCGACAGAAGTCCCCGACAATGGTCAAATAAAACCTCGTGAAAAGATGAACCTAAGGTCCCGTTGGTGTAAGACTCCATACGAAAGCGTAGCCAACAAGAGTAGGAAACGTATTTAAAGACCAGGAAACGAGTTACAACTTACGTGTTAATATCAGGTTGTAGAATAGCTAAACCATTTGGGCACTAGATGTTGGTATTTGCAACCTTCTTGATTGACTTTGGCTCGACCCTTTATTTGGGAGCAATTTTCAAAGGATATGTGAATGAATTAAGCAACATAGCAGAGAGATGAATCTTCACAAGACTGATAGGTATGTCTTTCCATGGAATACATGTATAGCCCGAGATTAATGACGATAACAACGAAGTTATATATTTATGAATGTAATAGATGGATGTATATGCATGTGTGCAAAGGCACATAAAGCATATATGTAGAAATAAATACGTGTCAAACACGATATTTACATAAATACCTGACATCTGTTTTTATACTCTGGTATTTTTGTTTATAAGCTTTAACTTCAGAGGAAAATCCGAATCAGAAGTCATCGCATAAAAACACCAGAAAGAAGACTGCACACGGACACCTAACTAACTTAAGTTTACATTTAGAAATCAATCCTGAGAGCTGAAAAAACAAAAATCTATACACTATCTTTAACTAAATATCAAAAGAGAACTCGAGGAAGAACAATACTAATTTTCAAAGTACAGTATCACCCATTTGCAACTATTTTAAGTGACATGATGGAAGCTCCCAATCTAACCATGGCATTTACAATTTGTAATCGCTTCACTCCAGAGAAACATGTGTCGCATATATCTGAAGGTTGCAGGCCATTTGTTTTAAAAACAAATTACGAAACTAGAAGTGTAGAGAGGGAATAAGATAACCTACGTCCAACAATAATATCTTTTCCAAAATAATTTAGTGAAAATGTGGATGGTCAGACTAATATCATTATGGAGCAAATCTAGCAACAAAACCAGCAGATAGTAATGTTGACCATAGAAAATTATGAAAAATGTTCAAAATGTTCAGAAATCCAGCAGATAGGAATACTGATGCCCATCACAAATACCACAGTTATTCAATAAAGTATTACATAGACCATTCCAACGAGTGCATTGCACTTGGTTAATCCCCTTGAACTACAGCACTCCATTCACGGGAGCCTCGTTCCACATGATGGGTTTTAATGGGTAGAGATAGAGATCTCTATCCCTGTCAGAATCGAACCTTCTAGCTTAGTCCACAAGCAGCTATACCTACCTGTGATGGTCGCAAATAACGTAGTACATATCTCCCTAAAATGTTCTCAACAGGAAGAGGTCCCCTGTTGTCACACCAAATAGAAATAAATCACAGCAGTTCAAAAATACATAACGTTAATGAACGAAATTTACCACAAAGATCTTGACTCTTCCGATACTCACCAAATATGAGAGTCACAGCTATTGTTGCGGTTGTCACCCAATACAAATACACAACCATCAGGCACACGCTGCATTTAGACACATCATAGAGGGATGGAACTTTAACTCTCAATTAGATTGCATTCTATCCAAACCACAAGTGAATAAAAAAACCATGATATATAATACCTGCATGCTCTTCCTATCAATATGGGATTGAACGGAGAAAGGGGGAACTATAAGAGACAGACCAAGCAGGTGCACAATCTGAGGCTCATGAATTTTGGACATGAGACACTCAGATGTCAACAACATTGAGTCCACCAGGTATTTCATTGGTTGATCAGCAGTCATATATATTGGTCGGTCAATCAATCCTTTATCCTGAATTGACCATATGCCCTGGTGGTGAGCACTCAGAAATGTTGTTCAAGCGCCACGCACTGCTGGTACATTAATATAAAAACTGACTATGTTCAATTTACATCAACAAAACACTACATATATAAATTTATAAAAGAAGAGGATGACATGAACTGGTAAAAAAAATATCAAAACTCATGATTATGAAAAGGGCATCAGAGAAACACACTATTGCAGTCATGTCATATGCAGCTGGCTCTGCTATAAAGTCTTCAGTTTTAACAATTCCATTTACCAAAAGCTTCCCATTGCAGACCTGCCAAGTATAATCTCAAATTGGTATCAATAAGTAGAAAATATTTCATTCGGAATAAGCAAAGTCAATGAAGAATATGAATTTTCTAAATGGGTTGGTGGTATGTACAACTGCTCAATTATGTTGCAAAGATAGAATCTGTCAAATTATCCTAAGCAGAACATGTAGATTTGCAAGGGACTCTACTTTGACTTTTTTGGTGGTATCTAGAACATACAATGTGGAGTCATGTATCATGTCACTATTTGGGCTTGTACAATAACAATATCGTAGTTCACTAGCTCATGAGGACAGGTCATCATAGTGTGCTATGGATCAATATACTGATCACTAAGAAAAGAAGATCAAAATTGAGCAACATTTCAGACACAGGGAATCATGATTTTGATACAACAGAGAACTAGGATCAATTAAAATCCATGTCGCATCAGCAGGACTAGTGTGCAGTATGCATAGAATGCAATGGAGAATTATATAAAACTAGGGAATCCAATTCAGTTCACAGGATTCAATTAACCATCACACTGAATATGAAATTATGCCTGCCAAGTAAGAACCCTTCAAATCTTCAAGTAATAATTAATCAAATTCAATGTGAAGGTACCTTTAGATATTTAGATTAAAGTTTGACACATTTTGACTATATGCTTATTTATTTAAATTTCATCTTATGCATGGATGCAACTGAGGCAAGACTTAGCCCCTCGACAATTATCTGCTATACAAAAATTTGCTACAAACAGGAACACTATTTATGCAACATCTTTACAAACGAAAGGATGCAATTCTACAAGAAAACTTCAAAATTCAACTGACAGTAAGATGACAACAAATAGGATTAGACAGATGAAAAGACAATCCAATAATAGAAGTAAGATTTATAAATTATAAAAGACAGCAAAGGGCCAGAGATGATGAGCAAGGAATTCTAAACATACAATGATTTCTCAAGTCACCCCCAACCTCTTAAGTATTGGAAGAAGCACATCATTGGGTTATTGTTTGTCACTACAAACCTAGAGAAAAAGGTCTGTTTGCAAATGGAATGGGAGGCAGTTATAAATAGAAAAGAACCATTACTCTATTGACATTGCAAATATCTCCACACCTCATACAAAAAAAAGGAGAGTCCCCAAGATGAATCTTCAATGCTTTCACAATGTTTTTTGCTTCACTCTACAAGCAACAAAGTCCTCAAAAACCTGGAAAGAACAAGGGCTTCATTCCTCCAATCAAGATGCCAAGATGAGAAAATGACCTTCAAATAGACACCCTCATCAAAAAAATGTAGCTGATCTACAAATGTATTCAAGAAAAGGACTTTATCCCGAACAATGCTGCCAAAGTGTTACAACAAAATCTAGCACCCCAGATGATATAAAGACCCAAACATCAAAGGGCTAGTCTTGTGCAACTCAGAAAGGCTATCTACTGTCACCACAATAACTCTTCCTTTAACTTTGATTGGCTTTTAGAGTTGAGGCACAAAGTGATTTGAAGAAAAGCCTAATCAAAACAAATGGTTGTAATATATGTAAAATAATAAGTGGTGTGAGAAGGAAGAACGAAAAAAGCCTACAAGAAGTGTCTAATCACAACTTGGGAAAATGGAATAATGGAAGCATAGATCAAAGGGAGTGAATGCATGAAGATGCAAGGCAATAGGAGCTGATATGCATGCCACAAATCAACCTTAGCTTGCTTATTTTTATAGCAGAAAATTACCTTGGAAGGCTAGAGGTACCATACTTAAGCATTGTTATGAACATGAGGTTATATTAATCTAACAAAAATTGGGTTTATTTTATGAAAGGTTAACACAACCACAATAACAACAAGAGGGATAACATCCTCAGATTACTCTATCTACATGAATCCTGGTTCATTAAAAGGCATTCATAAGATGCTATGAGGATCTCCTAATACAAAAAAAACAGCATGTGAAAAATAAGTGCACAATGAAAGCCTCAGAGAAAATGCAAATATACCTCCAATCCTCCATAAGGCTCCAAGCATGCGAGTGTAATATCTTGGATTAATTTAATTGCAATTAATAGGGCATTTGCTTAAGAAAAATCAGACCATGCATTTTTATTCCAAAATACACAATAAAACTCTCACAATTCACCAATAGATATTGCCAGCAAATTAATTAAATTTGCAATATAAACACAAAAATGTTGCAACACAAAATGCACACGAGAAATAGCCGCAAACTCAGCTAAATTCAGTCTTACTATATTATACAGGGCTCTATGAACCTCTTACAAACAGCAGCAAATGGCTGACAATAGCTCCTCAAATCATCGGAAATGAAGCCCAAATTGGAGATCTGAGCAATCCCCACGTCCAACCCACAGATCTGCTCCAGGTCTACTCACCAATGAATGTCGATGAAGCCCAATGAGATTTCTGAAAGAAACCTCCACAATAGTGAGTTGGGGTTTCACCCAACACACCAAGAAACCCAAGGGTTTTCATCCTAGAGCTCTATGAACCTGAAACCAAGTTCTCCAAACAAATGTTGCAAACATCAGCATCGGGATAAAATCGGCAAGGGCCCAGAAAACCAAAAAAACATAAAAATCGGGAAAATATTGGTAAAAATTGGCAAAACATCGGCAAAATCAAGATACAATCAAAATATCCGTAAAAATCGGCAAACATCAGCTAGGCCAAAAAATCGTGATTTCAAGATAAAATCGAGATGTTATCGAAATGTTCGCAACACTGCTCCAAACCTCTCAAAGAGAAAATAATCCAAACCAAGATGTTCCCCAATGACTTGCTCTCCCCTCTTTTAAAGACCCAATGGAACTCTCTCCAACCTTATTAAAGCACTTTTATCGTAATATTTTATTTTCATTCTAGAAGCTTCTCACCTTGCATTTTTTTTTATTTTCATTCGAGAGGCTTCTCCCTTTTATTTTATTCAAGTGACTTTTTGTTTTTATTGAAGTCACTTTTAATCCCGGAAAATGAAAAATTTGCCTCTATGATTTCTCCATCCACTGAAAATCATTTTTCATCATCCCATCATATAGATCTCTTCATCCCGGTTCCAATAAGCTATTACATTGAGGTGTTTCTCCAAATAACACCTTTAGTGCAGTTAATTAAAACATGCTCGATAATAACCACGTTTTACGGGAATCGTCAGAATGTAATGGAACCAAGAACAAACTATGCGAAACTAACCCCAATGATGAAATAGAACAAGCGAACCTCATCGAACACCATAAAACTCCTCCAATACCCTTCGGACCCACTAATGACTTAATTTCACTCCTATGATTTGGCTGACACAAACTCTGGGAATCCATCCTAACCGCATCATAAGGGAAACCAAAAATGGGGATATTACAAATCCTCCCGCTCTAAGATTGCTTTCCCTCAAGCAATCCACATTTGTCAACTACAAAGGCATTTGTACACCAATACCAAAATCCCATATGAACCATTGTGTCACATCATGCCTCTATACCACCCAATTATGAATGGATCCCTCGATACCTGGATCCCAAACAAGCCTTTGACTCATCCTGCCACCAATAGATCCACCTGGATCCCACTGCCAACTCAGGCATCTTGTATCCCTCATGTCTAAGGGCTCTTGTTGTGCTATGCCCCTAACTAAGAATATCCTCCCAAGAATCACCCCATCAATAGAATACCAACTCATAATCTCTTGACAATCCATCCTGTGGGAAGGATGGAATGCATGAACACTTGTACACGGAACAAGTCCACTATGGTCGCCCAATTAGGGACGTTAGCTATTCGCCAACACTAGATAGCCTAGCTGCTAGCTTGGCACACACAACTCCAAGCTCCTCGAGTTTATTGATATTGCAAGATGATGCCTAGGAGTGTCTGGGTCGTCTTCTTCATTTCCATAAGATTTGACCTGATATGCTCAATCTTCTCCTCGCGACTATCATCTAGAAGTCTTGTATCCCTACTAGATACCTCTGCATCTACTTGCACATCATCAATGGGTGGCCCCAAAGATATATGCTCAACACCCTTGTCTACTACCCCAACTAGAGCCTTCAACGAGCTCTGTAAGGATGACTCATAATGCCCACTATGTATGTCATACTCATGTTCATGCTCCTCTTAGTGGTCTTCTTCACACATGGGAATAATCTATTGGCCACCATTGTCAACATCCTAACATGATTGCTCATGTTCATCAAGGGTATTATCATGAAAATCAATGGATTCAACTATAGTAGAAGAATCCATCTCATTCTCAACAAATCTATCAGAAAGAATGCTCTCTTGTTCTACCATTTTCCTTGAACATGAGTGATTAGGCTCCCATTAGAGAAATCTTGAGGTCTAAAATGGGCCTCTTAAGAAAAATGTACAACCAAAATAAACTTTATAAGAACCAATAGGATTCAAGATGATGATGTCAACCATGGGGGATGATTCACCGTTTTTGGAGTAAAAGAGTAAAAATATTAAAAAATAATAAAACTATTTTTTCAACTCGTATTTTCAACTTATCTCCCTAAGTTTTTACTCAAATTCTGAGCAAGAGTACTCATTGGATGCAAAATTTAATTCCTCATCCCAGGAGTACCCATGTTGCATACTTTCGATGGACCCCACTACACGAAAAATGAGAAATACATGAAAAACAAGATTGCAATCACGTTTTTCATGTATTTCTCATTTTTTGTGTATCAGGGTCCATCGAAAGTATTCAATATGGGTACTCCTTGGATGAGGAAT